>DWQT01000073.1:0-32770 GCA_018244895.1 Myscelus amystis hages | reverse complement strand
CTATTATTCCCATTACAAAATGAACACATTTAATTTATTAGTAAGACGAGAAATCGTACACACTTTCAGTCACAGTATTACAAAGGAGACTTTTAAAACAAAGTACACTGATATGACATTTCTATCCTATAGAAACAATTTAAATAGATCTTTACAGATATTTATGTTTTAACGTAAAGTAACAATTATAATATAAACTTTATCATTGGCCTACAAATATAGAATTGATTATCACAAAATCATAATACACATTAGAAAAAAACATGATAAAAAAATATACAAAAAATATATATGGAGACATTTTTTATCATTTGCTTTGTAGAAAGAAAACTTGTTCACGACTGTTGCTGATATTAACAATAAGAAACAAAACAAAACATAATAATCTCAAGATGATCTTCTTGGATTTACACGGTAAGTTCAATACTGTAGCCATTGAAATTAAATTGGATTTCTATTAAATTATTCAGAACTGAATTAATACAGATGTAATGTTGGTGTTATTGTTAATTATAACTAAATCAGGTCGTCAAATTGATATCTACTTACGCTTAAGTGTATAAAAACTACAAATGAAACCATTTGTAGGATAAAAAAATAAGAGGAAAATATTTCCAGTTTTGTCTGAAACATTATTAAAACTAATAGATGTTACGGCAAATTGTTCCTAGTTCGTGCTAGGGCTGTCCGTGCCGCTGCCACTGTTTTCTGTATTTGCTAATATTGTTTTGGTGTTTTTATTTTTTTTTGCGGACTTACTTAGTGTTGCTACTTCTTTTAGTAAATTCTGTATCTTACCATTCATTAGGTTAAATTTAGTTTCATTTAAGCGGTCCTTATTTTTCATTTCGGTTCGTAAGTCCGTTGTATTGTTGTGGTGCTGTGCCTTCAATTCCGTTATCTGAAAAATAAACAATAATGTATTTTCTCATGCACATAAAGTACTATTCAATTTTTTAAACCACAAAATTAATGCCTCAGTACAACTATTACTATCTTTACATAGTATAAAACAAAGTCGTTTTCGCTTCCTGTCCCAATGAATGCTTAGATCTTTAAAACAACAAGACAAATTTTAATGTGATTATTTTTAATAAATAGTGGTTTAAGAGGAAGGTTTACATGTATTAAGACTATTAAGAAATAACACGCACCAGTTTGTCTTTCGCTAGGAGCTCCATGTCTTTTAATTGCACCTTTTTTTGCAAACTAGCAATTGTTTCCTTGAGTTGAGTCATGGCAACGACGTGGTCTGACGAATTTGGGTCCAACTCTCCTGCGGGTAAATACAATAGGAATTATAGGAAATCATTTAAATATCAATGAATCATTTTCAGGGAAAACCACATGTCTATTTAGTATTGTTCCTGAATAATTACAAATGTTGACCGTTTTAGCTGCCTCATCATTATCATGAAGTACATTTTTATTCTGTGACTGTTACATAATGCATTTCTTCCGAGGCTGAGAAAGTTTATAGGCAGAACACATATACAGTTTGCCCAGACCAATGTGAATGCCACTCCTATTTGTTACGTTGAGGACTTGTTATTCAAGCAAGCTCTCTTCTGGTTTGAAGAGTGCATGTACTATGGACTTTATTATTATTCTACTTCTACAAAATTGAAAAATCGAATTGTATACCTTGCAATGGATTCATTTTTGATTTCTTTTCTAATGGGTGGAAGTCATTCATTGAAGAATCATTTGGATTCATGGACTTCATGTCAGATTTGCGCTTTTCTTTATGACTGTTTTTTGACCTGCAAAATGTAGTAACTTTACTATTTCTTAACATGAAATGTTATTGAAAAAAAAAGATCCAATGAGCTATTCTAAATCGTACATAGTATTAATACCCGCAAATTAGAATGTGGTTACATTCAACCATTACGTCATGTTATATGTTGTTGATTATATTATTAGTATTATGATATATTTTAAAAATAATAATTGAGCCACTCTCAATTAATAAAAATTGTTAATAATTCGACAGTTGAATATCAAAATGAATTAAGAGATATTGAGAGACAATTCAACACCAACATATTTAAATAAAGAACTTAAAATTAAACTGACTTATGCGATCTGTGTTTATGTTTGTCGACAGAGAGGTGTTGCTTGGTTCTCGCTAGAGCTCGCTTCAACGACTGAGTGCAAAGCCAGCAGAGAAGCTTGCCATCGACCTGTTAATGACAAATGACAAAATTATGGTATTGGAATAAAGGAAAAATGAAATTAATATAATGTAGTAACTGAATTTGTAAAATGGAGGGCTCCATCTCATTTGAGCACAGATAATATTTCGCGCTATTTAGTTTTTGTAAGTGGCTACTAGATGGCGCTGCAATATAAAATGCTTGTAGGAAAATTCGTTATTTTCGAAGACACAAATATTAAAATTAGTCTGCAACGATTTAAAATAAACACGTTTTGTAACCTGTATTACAAACTAGCCGTGGGTAAAATAAATTACATCTTATAACATACTAACCAACATAATCTCTACATGTAATATCACGAGGTGCATAGGTAGCATAACATAATATACTAATTTATTTAAACTCATAAAAAATCGGAAATCAAACAGGCCTGTTCTTACCTTTTTACTGTCATCGTGTCTATCAAACGCACAACGTTGCTTGCATTGCTCACAGGTGACTGCTGGTCCATATTTACGTTCGGAGTTGGCACAACGCTGGCATTTATTGCCTGTGAAAGACCTTTCAATTTATAGATAGTACAATTAATTATCTAAGCATACAGTCCACAAAGATGCAGTTAGAGCATAATAAAAAAGAAAGTATAAATGAGAATGTTTATAATTATAGTAATGAATATTTAGTATTTTATAAATGTAGCTTATCCAAGATATGTTTTTTTATTGTATAAAAGGGTTTCTAGCCGAAAGTATTTATGAACAAATTATGTCAAAAACATAATTTAATTCATTTGTATCATTTCATCATCCTAGGTCCATCATCAGGGTAGAAGTAAAGAGTGCCAAATATCTCTCTCCTTACTGACCATATATACTCCTACATTATCACTAGTTCACTAAAACTTCATTGGCCATATTAATGGACAATTACATTTCATACAAAAAATAAATTCAAAGAACTCTTACCTATAAAGGCTGCAATGATATTACAGTATTCACAAGCTGTAGGCTTTCCATAAGCCTTAACATTGGCCTCACATTTTTTACAAATGGAAGATGTGTTGGATTTACTAAAATAAAAAATATAATTAAAATCAAAACACATAAGGAAGAACATTAATATCATAAACGACAATTAACTAAAAGCCAATTGGATTACCTGACACTATCCTATCTGGTACACCATATTGTAACAAAAAGAGGATTATTTGTATAGTTTGTAAGTGAAGTGTTTACTAGGGAATAAAATGTTAAAGATTCATTTGTAAGTGCTCCTAAGGATTGCCTCCACCACCATCATCTAATGTGATTCGATGGTGAGAAACGGAATGGTTTAAAACATAGTGTTAGAACAATGCATCATAGTCACAAGTGGCACTGACTGATCAACTTTTCTTTTATGTGGAAGTGCTCATGGATATATTATGGGAGTAATATATTCAACAGAGGCTAACTTTATAAATACCCTAACTTCACATCATGAGTTCTTTTTTAAATATTTTATATAGCTATGATGTGCTAACAAGCCATTGCATATTTTACACAAATTATAAAGTTGCATTATATTCATTGATTACTAACCTATGTGATAGGTTTAATCCACTGTACTATTTGCACTGTAGCATGGTGCAGATGACATTTGATGGACCATTCATTCTCAATTATGAAAGATACTGCAATCTAATAATATAGCTTAATATTCTAGCGACACAATACATCTTTTAATTAAAATAAATGTGTAACACTTTATGCTATCACAATGTTTGTAGAGAACCACTTATAACCTTCAGTTTAAGAAATCTGCATTGTTATTAGTGTATTACGTTTGTAGTATGACATCACATACTCATTGAGTTTTGGGATACAAGATGCAAGAATATATTTATAATAAGAGTGGGATATACCTACAAATTTGCATTTCATTACTTTGTCAGTATTACACAGGTAGTGTTAAATTAAACAAACTGTATAATAGTTTTTATATTAATACCTATAATGCATCTAAGAAAACAAGATAAACAAGATGAGTAACACTTTACAGGCTTAAATGTTTTTTTTTTCAAAATCGTCTAAATAAAATGAATTGTCAGCATCCATACTAGACAAATAACATTCTTCAAAAAAAGCTGAAGGTTCCATTTATAACAAAAGTATGGATTGTATAATTATTTATATAATCTACTGTACAACAAAAAATCTCTTTGACTCTCATAATTTGATTTAAACAATTTCACTATTTTAAGAGATAGACATTTTTAAAACCATCATCAACCAATTTTCTAATATATTATCCAATTTTGAACTGAATCTATTTTTTGCCCCATTTATATTCCACGCAAGAATGATAAATGCTGTTGATGTTAAATTACATTTATTGCAAGAGAGAGAGAGAGAGAATTGCGAGAGAAAATCATAGCTATACTAATCAAATTATGTTTTATGTCACACTAACACATTTCAACATGTTTACAATTTTAATCTTGTTTAGTTGGATGCACTTTAACAATTTCAATCATGTATGAAATTATTTTCTAATTTAACAGTGAGAATCATAGTCAACATTAGTAAAACTCAATTGAAGATTGTCAAAGTTTATTTCTATTTCCAAGTTGACAGATGGAAAATGATATGTGCCATTAAGTCTACTTTTTATTAATAACAATACTGAATACATTTCATACATAAAATGTTCATAAAAACCAATTTTCGTACATGACAATACATACAGTTTCTGTTCCTACTGAAAGCCGACATCCGCACCATGCTACATACCACACAAATACATTATTATAATATTAAGCTATATTACCATTTTTTAATGCATTATAAAAATTTATTTCTAATTAACATGAACAATGCTCTGATGTTCATTAGATATCCTAAGTAATAATGTCTGAAAACATAAAATAAATTTTCAATAATATGAAAGTCATTTATGTCCATTATTTTGTGATGACTATTATTAAGAATTCTCCTAGGTTTTTGTTAAATCCACTATATCATTGCTAATATTAAAACATTAGTAGTTAACAATCCAGATTGCTGGGCCAGTTAAATACTTATCTAGCACTGTAGTGTGATACTCAATATAGCCATTGTTAATGTTTTGACTGATAATTATTATATTCAAAGGACAGCATCACAGCAAAAGATGCTAATATCACTCCAGACAAAATATTTTGTAAATTACAGAGATAAATTGGAGGGGTGACTACATACATAGAATTTAATGTATCTGAAATTTTAAACATAATCATCGTCTAATATAATGATAATTGAAATCGACATTATTTTTAAATCAATTCAATCAGTGACTTGACATACTATGAAGTTTTGGAAGACAATCTAATGGAAGACTTGAACTCAGTAAGTCAGTACATAAGGAATATGTTATTACTAAATTTAAAAGATTTTGCTCTAATGTTATAGCTGTGATAAAACTTATCCAAAAACAATTTTTGTCATATATGTATTTTTTACATTCGGGATATTTCTTAAATTGATATTAGAAGTGTATTTATGCATTGAACTAAAAACTATAACAAACGCTTGAAAAGACTTCATGGAAACACTGACCTTGTTTGTTGAAATTCTGAACGACAATACGTGCACTTAACAACGGGAAAAGATCCGCGACATTCCTGAAATAACATGTACTAACGCGTCATTACTGACGTCACAATAGCAGTTAATGTCAATCACTTATTTTAACTGTATCCCAATTGCAAAACATTTAAAATTGATTAACATGGTAATTTATCCTGGCGTTACCTTGCAAAGCTGTTCCCCAGGCGACAATTCTTCAAAAGGATGTCTTGAGCAACAACGAGAACACGCAAATAGAGCTGTAGACGTAGTAGTACTCATTTTCAAATTACACAGATACTGACACAAAAGAAAAATAAAAAGAATTTTCAAATCGAAATTTAAAAAACAACGCTTTGCAACTTCAAACAAAACTTATGACTTGTACAATGACATCAGCGCCATGTTGAAATTATTGTAATATTTTTGAATGAGTGAGTGTCGACTGTTGACAGCGTGAAAGTAAGATTGTAAGACTGACAGTAATAAGTTCAAGATCAGAATAATTGTCCATACAAATATGACCAATGTCTCTAATCCTGTCTCCGAGTTTTGCGTTAACCAACTATTATTTTTATAAAATCCAATTTGTATTTATCCATTATTGCACCTTCTTATTCGTTCCGTTCTTAAAGAATTACAAATAGGTTTATAAAATAAACTTCATAACAAGGTATAGATATAATTAAAAAGTATACTTAATAAAGAAAATTACATAAAAATCAAAGGAACAAAGAGTTAATTATTTTTAACTCAGATAAGCATCTGGGTCGCGACCCAGTGAAGCCAAATTAAACTTGCAAGTACAAAAGTTATGGATTTTATCAACGCAATATTCACTTAACTGTTCAAAATTATATAATAATCAACAGTTTAAATACAGAATTTACAAAATAACGGATCTTGGGTAATTTCTTGACTCTTAAGAAATCCATGAATTAACCTATTTGAAAATTGAAAAATATTTCTATTTGTTAGCACTAAATAAACCTCTGTAAACTGTATGTACTGCATAATAACAATAGATTGGATTTTTTAAAACCTACAGCGAAAATTGCCTGAATCTTCGTCAAAATCAAAATTTGTTAACACTCAGTGAATAAAACTGTATCTATTATACTTAATGTTTAATTAACAGTTAGAAATTTATTGCAGGTGAAGATACCTTTTTGTATTTTGTTGTTTTGCGCTAATAAGTGGAACTATTTTTGAATTTTGAGTTACAAGGTTCGTACTATATAATGTAATCCTACACGCAATGGAAGTTTAATGAAATTTGATGTAAATTTGCATAAAATTTCTTTATTTTTAATGGTTGAAATGTAAAATTGACTGAATAAGCTATTTTTTTGCATTACTCGTTTTTGAACATTCATCACTTCGAAGGGAACAAAATCATGCCATGTGAATTAGTTTATCGTCTCTTTGTGTAATAATATTAAACCAACATCTTCATCTGAATAACTTGTAATTATGCTTGATTATTAAAAATTATTGACTGATTTAATATAAGACCCAGACGAAAATTATGCAAATAAGTTACAACCTAATATAGATAGTCACGTTTTACCCGTAGACAGATTTTTCTATATCATTCAAAATAATGTACAAGTACGTATGCTATAACGGCATGTTGCGTCGAGATATTTCAAAATAAAAATTCAAATTTTAAACTAGCTAATAGAAAGTAAAAATTAACTCCAAAAACATAGATATTTTTTTAAAATTTTTATTTCACATCCACATTTTACCATTTTTTTACTTGATTTTTGAAACTATCTGCGGCTGAATGTATGCGTAATTTACGTGGAGCTATAAATACAAAAGTAATAAGGTATATGTCATTTTTGTCAGTTGAATTAATACCTACTGCGCGCTAGGATTGTTTATTTGTATTTTGCTACAGTTTACCATTATATTATAATTGGTAATATACAAAACTTGTTATATAAATGTGTTGGAGTTGTAACCATGAGTAATGTCACAGTTGCGATCCCACCGTTTCCCTCCCAGGACTTAGCGAAGCTTGTACTGGGTAAGTTTTGGTTTGGCGGGATGGCGGGAGAGACAGATGTCTATAACGGCCAGTTATTTTATATGAAACAAGTTTCACAACTCACTTTTTGATTTCAGGATACCTTGCAGAGGAGCAACTTATGACCGCTTATGATGAATTCCTGCAAGCGAGCCCGTACTTAGATGCCTTGCGAAATGAATATGACAGAATTTTTATGACGTCACTTAAAAGTATTCTAGCTGAATATAGGGCAGTCAAAATATATGGTAAGTGTATATTTTATATAAGTATGTTTTATACTTTCAAAAGAGGTTTAGAAAAGGCGACTAGCTTTTTAGATGTAATTTGTATTTTCGTCCAAAAATTGTTATTTACTAATCAATATAATATTTGGATATATATGAATTGGTTCTACAATAGTTTTATTATTTCAGTCGAAACGTGTAGGCCGTTTGTCCTGAGGAGAAAGTTGTTTCAATGCACTAATTTATTGGAGATTGTTAAGTTCCTTGTCAGCAATGTGGACATCAATAAACTTCATCTACAAGAAGGGAGTGTCGATAAAGTTGGGTAAGGAGTATTTTATATGACTTAAACAGATTAACCTCAATGGATTTATAAATGGTTTCATGTTGTATGTTTAATATATGCTTACATTCATTAAAAAGGTTATATTCAAACTATTGAAAGTATTGTTAGTGGAATTAATAAAAAATGATTGTTTTGTTGTATAAATACTTTGTATTGAATGTTAATGTGTAGCTGTGAATCTTATCAAGTAGTGTATTCGGCAAAGGTTAGTTTGTAATGAATTCGGGAAAATAAATTTCTAGTATTTAAAATGGTTTAGTCGCCATTAGACAGATTCTACTTTGGACATCATGTCTAGTATGGACAGATTCTACTTATGACAGATTGTATAATGGATAGTTTCTACTTACGACAGATTTTGAAAAAAAAAAAATAGAAATTCGTATAAAACCATTAAAATGGTGTTATTTATTTCAAAATTGTTGTATAACATTGAATTACTTGAATAACAATGGCTTCCCTTATTGGTCTTTTTATTTTTCATGATAAATATTTTCTGATTTATTGTCCTAACCAAACACCAATCAACAGCTATATGCTCTATACCTTATTTGACTTATTATGTTTCAATTAACCACATGACCAACTTTTGTATTTTTGCAGAAAGAGAAGGCATCACTCATCATCAAAGTCTAATCCATGTGAAGTTTGCATATCTCTGAAACTGCCTACTTGTATATGTAAAGCATGTAATGATTCCACTATCCAAACAGAGACACCTAGTTTAGAAAGTTCTGTGGCAACCACATCATTAGCTGATTTACCAGGTAAATTTATGTTGATGCAATTCCCATGATATATTTATTAATTAATTTATTCATGTATATAATATAGTATAACTACTAAGATAGTAACACAATACTAAAACATTAATCTCTATAGCACTGTTGGAGTGATGGAAATTCAGCCTAAAACTCGGGGAGGTCTGAGGTCAAGTACGGGCATGCTTCTCTGACTTATTATGTGTGTTTTGTAATTTAAATTTAAATACTGTTCACTATAACAGCGGAGGAAAACATAATGGCAACACTAGCACTCCAACACAAAATTTCTGTTATTGATTTATTTGTGAATGTGGTAATCTTGCAATTTACAGGCAATACACCCTATATCAGAAAGGTTGCAAAAGTGCCGGAAACTGTAAATAAATTCTCCCATTCAATCACAAGTTCTGATGAAAGCAAAGATGATTCGGGAAATCATGCACAAAGTTCAGAAGCTTTGTCTAGTACCAATGTTGAGAGAAGTGATAGAGTGGACAATGTAATTTCTTCTGCCACTGAGAAAAATTATTCGTCTGATTGCAGTGTAATGGTTTGTGAATATTTTTTTAATGATTAATCATCAAGTTAATAAGGTGTTTTTAAAAACACCTTATTAACTTAACTCTAGGTGTTGAGTAAGAAATAAAACATAAATAAGATTTTATAGTGAATACGTAGTCCTGTGTGTGGGGCTAGTTAATTGCATTTGCAATAAGAATATTAAGTTTAAATTACTAATTATAATTTGGTTAATTTGTAGGTTAAAGATCATGATTCACAGTCAAGACAAGTGGTACAAGACTTGAGTGATGTTCTTAATATTGTTGGTCATTATAAAAATGACCATTTAAGCAAACATAAGGAGATCACCGATGGTGAAAACATGTCTTGCCAAAAGACGTCAGTTGTTGACAATCTTCAGAACTTTTCCATGGTAGTTGGTAAGAATATTTTAATAAATTTCTGCATTATGCACATCTCATCTGACTTAAAAAATATAGATAAAAAATGTATTATTTGTTTTCTCCTAAATATGTATAATTATCACATGGCAGTGGAAGAACAACGTTGAAATACTGAAAAAAATGTAATAGGGCTATAATGAAGTCTTTGTCTGTTTCGTGATTGACTCACTTGCATTATTGAAATAGTTTGCAGATAATATAAATAATATACCATAAAGTACTTAATTGCCTGTTCATTATTGTTTGTTTCTTTCAGATAGTTCTAGTCTTAATAAAGTTATTGTACCTGATTCCAGTACACCAGAAAATAATGTTACACAGTGAGTATTGTGTTTCCAAAACTATTGTCATTCATTGAAACTGTATTATATAAACACGAATTGGCAATTACAATTGATTAACAGGGTGAAACAAACTTTTTTGAAACGAAGGTATCTCAATGAGAACGTACAATAAATGAACTGCACGAATTTGTTTTCCATCGTTTAATACAATTGAAGTGCTTATAAATGTTACATATTGAATTTCCACTTCTTAATGAATGAAAACGCTAGATGTCATTTTGATCTGCAATCACGTCATCTCGGCCTTAAACAAATATGCATGGATTGGACAATATCTAAATATGTCTTCTTATTATAAAAGTGTATACATTGTGTGCGTTAACTGTCTGGTTATTAGCACAGCTTGTGCGCGCGTAATTTAGCCATGATAGAAGTGTCCTGTGATGTTGATGTATTTAATAAATTAATGAATTCTATTTATTTTTTTCTAGGGCTTCTACAACTGGGACTGAAAGTATTATGAATTCTATTAACCTTAAGAAGAAAAATTCAAGATCAAAAGTCTCAGTGAAAGTTAGTAATGAGCATAGTAACTTGAGCTTACAATCAACATCAACCTTACAAAATTTTCCTCGGCTAGCAATAAAAGAGTCATTCGCGAAATCAACAGAAGACCAGCATTCCCCCAAAATAACTATTTTATCAGACGTTAAAGTTGATAATGATATAAAAATGCCTACGATTTTAAAAAACGTAACACCCACACCTGTGGTTAAAATGCAGACAGTATTCATTAATGGGACACCAGCTTATAAGCAGACATCACAAATTCAAAAGAATTATACTCAGGATGAGATCATGGCAATGCCTACTATAATTCTTGTTCCTGCAGGTATCTAGTTATTTATACCTTTAAATGTGTTATTCTTAATTTCTCACGGAATACCCTTATAATTTATATTAAAATTGTTGTTGCAGGGACTTCTAAGAAAACTGTACCTATTGTCACTCAGAATAACATGATAGATAGAATACAAGGTCCACCTTGTTCTGTAGCTAGTAGTGCAATTGATCAAACACTTGGACCTCTTGTTATTGATGTATCAACAGCTGATACCGATTCAATTGACAATGGAATTATAGAAAGTTGTCCACAAAACACACACAAGTCATTGAACAATAATAGATTACTCAATACTGTTGATGTCAACAGTCATATGTCTTTACCAAAAGATACTAGTCTTTCTGCACTAAAAACTAGTACACCACATGTCCTCCCACCGACAAGAAAATCTTCTTCAACTCCCCGTCGCACTTCTCATATTAGAGTTTTGGACTTTACCACACCACGTAGGATTTTACATGAAACCGCAAACGAGCAGGGAGGAAATAATATTGCCGGAACGAACATAGGTGCTTCTGACGAAGCAGCTGAATCAGAATCTACTGTACCTGTGATAAACAATACAAATGTTGACGCGGCTGTCTCTAAAACTAGTGGTATTTCAAGTAATGTAGTTTTAAGCGGGCATGGTACTGGATCGACTAAAGAAAACAAAACGGCTACAAAATCATATAACTGGGATGCTCAACTGCGTGCTCTCGCTCATGTTGGCGACGGAAATATTGAAAAATCGCAAACCTCACAAACGAAATCAAAGAAATCCAAAAGTAAAACCTCTACAAGTAAATCCTCTGATAAATGCGAAGGCGCCAGAGATACCTTAAAAAAAGCAACGGAAAAGAAAAAAAGTACGTCGAAAAATAGAAGTACTAAGATTAGAAAGAAATCATTTGAAATTACAAATGATGCACCTGTTGAAGCACAAGAGAAACCTCCTGTGTCAACCGTTTCTGTAAAACCGACGATTAATATTATTTGTCGGAATAAATGGAGTGAACTAACAGATAATGTGTCTGAGAAAATTCAAAGTAAACCTCAGAATAGTGATGAACCTATAGATACTCCAGAGATAGAAAGAATGTCTTTGCAAAACGAAATTGGTGCTAAGCTTAACATTTCAGACTTATTGGAAACTCCATACAAACAAGCTCTCTATGATATCCAAATGGAAACACCTAAGTTTTCGGGGCCCGATATTTTGGGTGATCCTTTGTCAGATATAAAAATTATGAATATACCTACGCCAAGGTTTCTCAATACTCCAAAAGTTACCCAGAATACTCCATCGTCATATTCATCTCGACCTACCGATTATTCTAGTGGAGGGTCGTATTATAAGCCCGATGATCAAGACTATGTACTAGCAACAGAAGTAATGGAATGTGCACTGAATGTATCCAGAAGAACTTCAAAGAAAAATAATATATTGAACGCTCATGACAAAGATAACGTTTCTGATGAAAAAATATGTGAAGGGAAATCGCGACCAGTCCGGCAATGTACTAAAAATGTATCTTATAATTATAGTACTCCTATGATGAGCAATAAAACAAAAGATTTAGATGAAGATAAGATAGAGAAATCTTCTATTTGTAGTGATACAAACGTCAATAAAATCGATAAAAAGGTAGACAAGTCAAAAATTTCAAAGTCTGATAAGGATAAAAAAGAAAAAAGAAGTGAAACTAAGAAGAAGATTAATAAATATGAAACATCCACAAAAAAAGATGGTAAAATTTATATGAAGATAAAACCTAGAATAAGAACACCCGTTAAAGAAGTTTTCGTAAAAGGAAGAAAGAAAACCTCTGATTATAGTCAAACTATTTGTTCTAAATCTCAACCAAAAAAGATAATATCAGGAAAAAGTAGAAATTATAGTCCTGTACCAGTACCAGTTTCTACCAAATCTAGACGAAAATCTTCTACACCGAGGAAACTCAATTGTTCTAAAATATATAATTCAGGAACTCCAGCAGTCAGTTTTCCTGATAGATCGAAACAAAATGCTGTTTCTGATTCGCCTCGCGTTAAGAATTCAAATGTTTATTGTAGTCCAGATTCTGATATTGAACAACTATCATTACGTTGGTCTGATGATGGTTCTCAGGCGTCGGAACATAAAACGAATGATCAAAGCACACATCCTGCAAACGAAAGTGATGATATAAATAAAATTAGAGAATACATTAGTACGATTATACCCAATGAAGTGCAACATATTACCGAGACAGAGTGCACATTGCAAGTAGATTTAATAAGAAGGGGCTTTGATGTTGCAACAGCGAGAATGATAGAACGGGATCTGTTAGAAACTCCCGAACAAAATCCACCTGACCAGGAACCTACTCGAAATATCTCAGAACCTGTGTCATCTATTATATCTGACATAAAGAAGATTGAACCTGAGGGGATAAAATCTGATAAAAGCAATGAATGTGCGTTCAGTGCTGTAATTGATTCCAAACATACTCAAGATGAAGGTGACACTGAAGACTTTGATTTATCTGTGCATGAAACTAATGAAGAAACGAACAACTATTTGGTATATAAATTTAATGAAGATATGTTTACGCCGACTGAGACTGTAAAACTAAAAGAAACATTTTCAATGGAAATATGTATAGAGGATGACTTGGCGATTAGGTTAAGAGCTACTCCTTTTACAACTGTGTTTGAACAAAGCGCCCTACATGATAAAGTGCAAGATTGCAATCCAAAACCAGTAGAAAAACTTGCAAGCCCGCACCACTACGACGATTTATACACTCCAAGAAAAGCCCAGTGTTATGAAATATTCGATTCTACTCTGACTAGCCTCGATACACCATTAAAACCGAATAGCCCAAAAGCGCAAGATATGAATATGGTTACTGAAATAGTGTTGGAAGTTGAAAAGTTAGAAACAGATATCAGGCAAAAGCCAGAAGGAAAAAAACGGAAAAGACTTCAGAGTGGAACATCCGATGAATCCTCATATGGAATTAAAAAGGCAAAGTCTGATGCTCCATACTTATTAAATTCAGCTAGTATTCAAAATATTGATATTGAATCTGTACTAAGTAAACTACATGGACCATAGCATTTAGGAATTAGTAACAAAAGAAGATACTCTTTTTATTGAACTGTTAATTTATATTTGTAGAGTGCATGAAATAAGGGAGTAATATTTTGTAATGTGCAGTGAGGGCAAGGGCTAACAGTTACATTTTTGATATTTGCCGTTATTTTGCAAACGTTTGCCCGATACTAATAATAAAAAAATAAACCTAACACATATATTGTATGATTTAAATGTATTTTGTATAATATTAGGATGCATCCCAGATACTGAAATCTTACAAAAACAGTTCGCAAAGCTATATTTTTAAAAAGTGTTCAAACTAAATTCCAGGTACTGGCCCAACATGTATTTAATTTATTTTATTATCATCTATTATTATTTACGTATTAAAAAATAAAATGCCAATGAGAAACGTTTGTTATTTTGTATCCATAGGGTAACCGTATTAAATTGAAGCACTAACAATTAAGCAACATTGAATTTAAATAAATATACTTGTTGCTAATAAATTAGTATTATAAATATTTATATTAAAATATTGTAAATATGTATCATATTGTCTATATTTTATATTTCCGTACTCTGTTCAGTTAATTAGGTAAAACATGTACAGTTTGTTTTCAGTTGTTTGTTAATGCTAAAGTTACTTTGTGCTAGCACATTTGAAAATTAAAGGAATATTTTACCATATCCACATTTGTTTCTTTTACATAACACCTTGTATAATATTGGAATGTCAATGTAGAAATTTGATATGAATTCTAACATTTTACTCCGATTTGACGTGAAATAAGGGGACAAACGCTCGGTCAATATTATTAGTATGGATTATTTGTAAATTAGAAAGTACGTGTGCCTCTTTAACCTAAATTATTGAAAAAGCATAAGCTTGTAAAACCAATTCATGTTATTATTTAAATGAAGGGTACAGTGCAGAACTTGATAAGGATGCGATGATTTAACGACGTATGTATCCATAACAAAGCCTATTACCTGTTTACTATTAAGGTGTCATAACAGTACAGTACAAGTAGGTACGATGAAGTATGCCTTGACAGTAAGTAAGACTGTAAACGTAATAATTGAAATGTTCTTATACGTTTAATTGGGAGAGAGAACCGAGTGCGTTTAATTTGCCGACCGGAGGAGGGAGTGCATGCAATTATTATGATATTCCGTTTAATTAGATATTGTAATTAGAGGCAATCGTGACACCGGTGGCGCGAACCGTTCATTACTCATGCTAATTTGAGCGCTGCCGTGCGCGCATTGGCTAATCTCGGGAAAAATCGGCTACTAATGGGGTTTGCACTGTGAAACGCATGCAAGTTTCGACGCGGGTACCACGTAATTTGTTGCACACAAATTGCTAGTCTCCTAACTGTAGTGGATCCCAGGCATATAATAAAGTGGCTGCATAATATTTACTAAATACGCATTAACAAAAAAAGCGAATTTAAGGGAAAAGTTGCTGTCTTATATGAGTATTTATTGCACAAAATATGCAACAAAAACAGATTAATAACCGACTGAATATCGCTGCAATCTTAACGATTCAAACCTAACTTCGGGGTAATAAAATAGTAAAATAATCGTGCCTTTTTTAATATTTATTCGTAGAATATATAGAAAATGAATTACATTAATTATTAAAAACTCTTAACTTAACTTTAGTTAGTATAAAAGTGCCGCTTTACGAAATATTTCTATCCGCTTTGTAATAAAATAATACGTACAAGGGACAGAGCGAAACAAACGTATAAAGTTGAAACAGTATGACATAACCTAGACCAAAGTATACGGCAGTGTCGGCAGCGTCGCCGGGGTTTGGGGTGTTTGAGAAGTGGGTCACGGATGCAGGCTCCTGACACAAATAGCTCTGTCGCATCTCCACGTGGCCTAGTACTGCCTTAGTTACATGAGTAGATAGGTAGCTTTCACCGTTAATTAAATTTTGGTTCTTCGATATACAGCGTACTGTTTAGAGACGAATAAGTGGCTATAGTCTTGTATGCTATTTGATACATATATGAAGACTATTTACAGGATTTATTACTTTAAATTGTTTTCTTAAATGTGATTAATAGTTTACTTTGGAAATATATTGTATTCTTTTGAATATACTGTATTAACCCTCTTTGTACCTTATTTGCTATCTAGTTATACTTTATTCCAAATTAAAAGGCTTTAATAGTGAAATATCTTATCATGGGTATATCGAATACTCAAGTATTTTTAGTTAAATCTCATTGTATGCACTTTAAAGGATGCTTATGAACCTAAATTGAATGTACCTAATTGTAATTCAAATAAACGAAGTAGAAAATGACTGGCTTGATCATGGATAGTTTAATTAATAAGTATATCCTTTGTAGCAGTCGTTATCTGAAATAAATAGTTCTGAAAGCGACTTGATATGCTGTGGGAAATTTTATCTAGCAGACGTAGCGAAATGTGCACTTTTCTCGTCTTATATATTGGAAATTTCACCTAATGCGGCGATTTGAACGTAGACGACGTCCATTGCTAGCTGCACTTTGTGAAATATGAGTCGACTACGTTTTGTAGCAGTAATGTTGTACGAACCGTAACATTTCCAGAAAATTTAGTGACAGCCAGTAATTCTGCAGGCAGTTCGGGTATAAATGATTGCGGGTGATTTTACACCACCCTTGCCACCCCCTAGTGTCTAACCCGTCCCCGGAGCCCCCCAAAGTGCAACGCCGATGAGACGTCGCTCCGGACAATCTGCGTGCTCTGCTTATTTTCAGTCGTAATTTCTTTGCCGGAAATTGCCTTTATAAGGAACTAACTGTTTAGGAAAAGGACGGACATTACTAAATTGAATGGTCTCTATGATACACACGGGGTAATTACAAATTGGAATAAAGCGGTAGAGTTACATATTTTTGATGCGAATATTGCCGTGTTGTTGACTATTACAAATACTTATTTTGCTCGTTTGTCAGCTTATGACTGTGAATAGATATAGTGAGAACTAGCTGCTGTAGTAGTGTCGTTAGCGTTTAGAGCTAAGTGGTTATTTTTATTTGAGTATTTGAGTATTTGAATTTCTGCTTCAAATTTAGTCTATAGGTTCGGCGAGTTCATAAGTGTTCTAAATGTCGATTAATTACAGTACGGAGCATATAAAGTATTTTTTTTTAATTTATTTTAGGGAAAACTTACAGCTAAGCTAATTACAAAGTTTTCACGAGTACGATACGATACGATATGACAGTAATGATTATAAAAATTATAATCAAGTTTCTTATTTGTTACACATTTATGACACTTAAAAAAATTAGGAAAAAAATTTTAAACTAATGGTTTGCCTTAATTTCGACACGCTCATGTTGAATAAATCTATATCACACTCACGGGCGACAACATTTAATTATGTACTCGCTCTCTTGTTGATGTCTCTCGCAATTGTTTAGCATTGAAATAATTATCTGGCCTGTGCTGAGGCTGAGGGAATGTTAGTAGCATAACATGTCTATATCATACTTACCTGTGATATTATACCGAATGACAAGAAAGTGAGCGCAGATTCATAATTTTAACTTTATATTTGCCGCTTGATTGTTGATCTTGACGGGTTGATTACTCGCGCCTCTACGATTCTGTTATTGGAGTGGCGTACATATAGTCGAGGTTCCACACGGTTTGGATAAGTGTGTTATAGCTAAAGTAAATGTAATAGTCCCTTCCTTACTTTTCTAATTATGTAGATAAGTGTTTGAATTCTTCTTTGTTGTTTATAAGATACTAAGGAGATTCTTAGGACTTTTCCATTTTCATGTCTCTCTTAGGAGAATACCTATATGCTATTCTATTATATGTACGTATACGTGTGTTTCTATAATGACCTTAATGGTATATACTTTATACAGCTTCGTGCATAAAAGACAACCGTAAATTTAACTAAACATGATTGCTGTAAATAATTATACGATAAAAGTCTCCTCATCTGTTTCACTCAAGGTTAAGTAATAGCAAAGCTACGTATTGCTATGACCTGCCGGCGGGCTCAAAGCCAACTGGGTCGAGCTTTCTGTAACTTTCAGATATTTCAACTCGCTTTGTACCTGGTACACGAAACATTGTGGAGATAAAATAAATATTAAATTAGTGGAACGTAAATGCAGGTTCGGCTAGTATTTGTCCTGGGTAGCTTGCACGTGCATTAATATGTAATGGCGGTGTCGTAGGTACGCCGCTGGATGCGACGCTAAGTTATACATATACTCGTGAGTTTCTCAAAAGCTTCGCCGCAGCTGTAACTTCAGACGACAGGCGGGCTTCGTTGGCCAGAGCAAAGAAGGCAACGTCGTAAGTGCCAAGTATTACCTTAAGTGTGTCAATTGGTGGCTCGATGTGCGTGGCCCCCTACTCCCACCCTGGGGGGGAGCGTGGGGCAGGTCGCCGGATCGATACCCGACGTCTGGCCCACGACCTCTCCTTTCTTACCACCTTCCTAAATACTAATTACGTGCTTTGACACAGCCTGCGCGGCTCGTGCCGAATGAAAAGAGCTATGGATGCCAACGTGAGCGTTATTAACGTTCCCGCGGCATGTTCTGTTTGTTTTTGGTAACGTTATTGTATGGTACTGCCGTGTTTCCTAACATTTACTTTGAGCTCGGGTTGTTTTCTTTATTATGCCATTAAAGAGCAATTAACACCTTTTACCCAAGTTTTCCTGTCAGACTGGGTAGCTGGTGGTGTACTTGGTTGTCCATTTGTCTGCTACCCACGAGAAATGCACACGACTGTTGTGATATAATACAAATGAGTAAAGAAAGGAAGAAATCATTAATTCTATTTTCCTTCGGTTAATGCTTTTCAAGGCACGCTTTAGCTTTCCTAAGCTGGATAATATAAAAGAAAAGAGATTAAAAATGTATTCCTTGCACGTGGGCCATAATGCGATTTATCGGGCACGGGCATGTCGTGACTGCATTGTACAGGTAGATGCTTTGGTAAATATATCATAGCTGGAGCTAAAATAATTCTTTCACTTGACTTATGTGTAGGTAAATACTAAGTACTTAGCTCTTAGCTATATATGTACCGAGTCATAAGTTTATGGTGTAAGTGCTCTCTAAAACAACTCGAATACGTCACCTTAAATAATGTTCTGTCGTGTCTAATATCATCAATTTATTATACTGAAATTGTTAAAACAAATTGACTTTAATTATGTTATCAAATTCCGCTGTTAACTATTTAAAGTAGTATAGAAAATACTAGAAAACAGTCCCTACTAGAAATGTCCCACACATACTCTTGGTACTTAAACATAGATAGCTTAAGAAAAAGTCTTTCTCAAGATGCTAGTATCAACCAAAACTAAATGTTATTTTAACGATAAAAATATTGAACAATAATATAACAGACCTCGTTAACTAACTACTTGTAAATTAAGAAAATGTGGAGTTTCAATACATTACGAGTATATCAACGGCATTTGCATTTAAATAATGTTTGCCATTGCGACTTGTCTAAGAAGACTAAGTTTTTCTACTTTAGTAGAAGGACTAAGGGTAATACAGTACCTATGTACTCGTATGTCTTTTTAAATACACAGGTCGTTTTAGACAGTCGCGAATCACGAATCGCTTTTTCAACAGTCGATACTCGATGAATCAATAAAGTAAATAGAGGTAGGAAACTCATTACAATTACGTGCAGGCGGCGGTGCGGTTTCGTCCAGAAACTCGATGCATCTTCGGGTGTGAGTGAGGCGTTCGCCACCCCGCACTTTCGGCAGCCCCCAGCGGGCGGGGAGCGGACGCACGCTCCTCGGCCCTGCACCACCGGTCTTTATGTTGGCGTGCACGCGTGCAGCTAGCTTCTTTGATGTCCCTTTGTTGTGGAATCCAATTTCGGAATGTAAACCCGCTCCTATTGGTTTTGTCCACGTCTGCTATACCATGATACAGTGCCGTTTAATGATATAGGTAGGTGGCGTTTTCGTGATGGACAATGTTTTTACAGAACAGGTAAATTCAACAAAAGAAATTATTTGTTTTTAAATTATAATTTGGAACTGCAAATGCTTTATGGTGAACATTTCCTCGTACTTTCCAAGATACGTAAATGCTTCAAGGTTTCTTTGTCGTTTTGCTTTTCCATTTGAACCCTGTTTTCGTTCTTTTATGGACTCAGCTCGCGTCCTAATCATGCAAATTTCTTGAGACGGGCGGGGTGGCGCCATCTATGACTGTAACTGAAACTTGTAACGTCACCCCCGAAGGTCGTTCAAAAGTTCACTCAAGAAATGAATCTGCTGCAGTGAAACACTTTCATTTGATAGAAGTTCCTTCTCACTTGTTATTGTAAGGAGCTTCAAGTACCTATTCGAGAGAGAGATGTATATAGAGATATATACATACATACAATGTTTTAATTGTTTTTTATGTTGATGTCTTGTATCAACTGATGCAAATATAACAAAGTTGAGTACTTTATTGATTTGAAACATAAATAAAAGCGTTTGCAATAGATAATTACACGAATCAATTAAGCATTGGATTTTGAAGGGCCATACCAGCTGTGTTACCTTACGTCGAAATGAAGTTTTCTAACTCTATCCTTAATGATAAATGAAGTGTATTTTTTTACATTGAAAAAGTTGAGTAATGTTAAGAATACGTAGTTAAAAAGTTACAGTGCGCCGTGATTTCAAATGTACGTTAATAAATCTGAAATGCAAGACTTTTGTTGCTTATTTTACAGCATTTCAATTATCTTTTTAGTTGGGCGTGAAAGGGCGCAGGGTGGTGCACTATCGATCTTCGTTGAATTAGTGCGCGGATCGGCGTGCTCCTTGTGTAGCGTCGTGGGGCCAAACAGACCAAAACAAGCCCGCCCCCCTTCACTTCTCCCCCCCGTGCCCGCTCACTGTCGCTCAAGCCTTCATTTGTGGGTTCACGTGCTGAAAAATATTTATGAATTGTAGACGCTCTCACTCGTGCACCGTTATAACGATGAATGTTATCAGGTCAATAAATACGTCAAGTATAAGTAATTCTGCTGATAGTCAATATCTTCGATAGTCAATATCCTCGGTTCTATGAGACGAGATTGTCGTCAAAGCCTAGTCTATAAAAATAAACAAAAATACAGGACAATATATATGATACATAAATATGTCTGTGTGTGCGAGTTACATTATCGATCCCTGTGGAGTTCTTGTATCGTACTGCGGGGCCAAACAAACCAAAATAAGCCGTCTCCCCACTCGCATACTGCTCAAACATTTAATTACAGTACATCCTGCTAATAGTTGAGAGTTTTTATAACTTTAACAACTTTTGATGCTTGCTTGATTTGATAAATGACTATTACGGTGCAATATTGGTACAATTACAAGATTTCTGTTATACTTATTGAAGTATCCTTGGAGAATTTGTCAATAAAATTTCAGAGATAACATTTTACTCTATGTTTCCTTGGAAAACTATTCCAGGGTAACACAGTGATTGTGTTTGTAAATTTTATGACAGCTCAAAACGTAGGATCGCAAAAAGAGCGTTAGTTTTCTATCGATTTTCATTCATTGGATTTTATTGATTTGACTGGCCTCGTGGTCGATTGGTCACAGACCGAAACTGCTGAATACGAGGTCGCGGGTTCCATTCCTACTCAGGACAAACATTGTTTGTTTTGTATCTGGGTATAATAAAAAAAAATCTATGTATTATATCGTATACGTATTTATGATTATCAGCTGTCCGGTTAACATAACAAGCATTTAATTGTCTAATTTGGATTCGGACACCCCGGTGTAGGGTGGTCCCAATCAAGTATTTTAATTTAAAAGGTTTCGACATGCTTCAGTGTTTATAGAGTAAACTTTTCATGCCCTTTCATTATCATTGTGGAGCTATGAATCACCGCCATTCTTTGTTTTCGTAGCATTAAAGTAACAACCTTAAATACGATCATTTTATAGCTAGAATACGTTGGGTTAGGAATAAGGAGCGATTATTTATTTATATATATTTTACTACGCAGTAATATTTATACAGCATACGCAGCAATTATTATTACATTGGAGATTTGTGTTTCAATCCTGGAATGCATCGGTCACTTAAGACAAATATTTTTAGTTTAAAACATCAGGATATCATGTAGCATGACGGACTATAGTCTTAACATTTCTGACACTGACAGGGGACGGGTTTCCAATACTGAAACAATAAAAGTATATCTAGGCGGTTTTTATTGCCAGGAATGTACTATTTCACAAAGAAAATAATTGATACAGCACTGTCAAGTTTCGGTGAAACATAGTATAAAATAATGTCACGATTGTGGAGAGAATTAAACTGGAACATACTTAAATATACCAAGATCAAGCCCTTAAAACGTTAACAGTACTAAAGGGATTATTTCCGGCTATGGGTATTTTTCCTTAAATTTTACTCCGTTTACACCTTTTTCACCACAAATGAAAGTTAGTCATAGCATGATTCGTTAGGACAATTGTACACAATAGGTCCCTAAATCTAATTAACGGTTAGTTCGGCAGCGAAGCACCTACGTCTTAACAAGGTGAGTGGGTGGTGCACTATCGATCTCCGTTGAATTAGCGCGCGGATCGGCGTCGTCCTTGTGTGGCGTCGTGGGGCCAAACAGACCAAAACAAGCTCTCCGCCCCCCTACCGACGGTCGCTCAGCCTTCATTTGCCGCGCCACACGCTCAAGTACGTTTTTGAATTTCGTACAGCTCAAATGTCTATGCGCCAAAAAGGTCTGCTTCATTACGGTGAGTTGTTTACGACGTTTTTCACCGCAACGGAACTGTTTGACAATCATGTTTTATGATTGCGTTTTGTACTGAGGTAAGGAAAATGCCATAAGTTATGGCCTTAGTGAATTTGTTTCAGCGAACATGAAACAAAACTAAGACAAATTAGGTACTGCATAAAACATTAGTTACAACTCAACTCAGGTTCAAACTACTGAACGTAGCATGAAGTTAATATTAAAATTGATATACACATACATAATGAAAGGGCATGTAATCATAATCACTTAATTACAAAATAATGAACGTTCGAAGGAATATCGTAAAATATGCCAACATCAACATAAACATAATTATCATAATAGAATATGCAGCAAGCTAGATATTTTTTTGTCAGAGTACAAACAAGCTGGCCACCTGTAGCGAATCATATGTTCATCATTAAAGAAAAAATCCAAATAGGAACAAAAATGGAACGATTACATCTGGATAAATAAAACTTATCATTTTTTTTCTATTGTGCAATACGCATGCGTATTATTAACTTTAATAATAGAGCTATTGCAATGTTTATTTTGATTGGTTTTATAGTAGGCAGTCAGATACGATTTGTCATATTAGGAAAATAATTATAAAAAGTTAAAAATGCTCCTTTTAACATACTGTAACTAGACTTCATGGTGCTATGTATATAGTATAGCATAGGAATATACTGGGTGAATGTGATTATAAAATTACATTACACAAAGGACGTACGAGCGCAAGGCGTCTATCAGTCCAAGTATTGAATTAGTAAAGTCTGTCAAAGTGCATCGGCGGGGCACAAAGGTCGTTGCGTGGGCGCGGGGGTGGCGCGGGGGTGGCGCGGGCGCCCGCCGAGCTGACGTACCGGAGAGCTTCACAAGTTAATGACGCACAGGGTTTTCTCTTATGGATAAGTACACGAAACTATCTTTACGCCACTTTTCGGAGTTTAGGAATGATAGTTCAGTGTAGTGTAAGCACTTTGCTTGCATCGATCTTGTTATATTATAATATATGTTAACGTATACGCTCTTAATCATATTAAAAGCCTAAAAAGATGTCATTTCCGGAAAATAGATAATAATCGATCATAGTGCGCTTTGTGGATTGAGAAAGTTTCACGAAACAATTCAGTCGTTATTTTCAAAAATATTACATATATACATGTAATCTGTATCTTTCAGGGTATACTCTGCTATAGACCATATAGTGCACGCTACTCCCTACTGATTGTGATTATTAAACTAAGTGCCCACCAGCATGGCACAAGCATCGTTGCGAGACCTCAGGGACTGATTAGGAGTCGCCTATACCCATCGGTTATCCGTTATGGATGATAATTATTCGCACGAAATGTGATAACTGATTACACGAAAAGTCCGCGGTGACCGTTCTAATTAAAACAAAGCATTTTTTTATGTGATATGTGACAGACGTAAAATTCTGTACGACGTATTACGTTTGTACTGAATTAATTGCTTAGTATATACAATGTAAGATATTAGCCCATACTCGCGATATTATCCACGGAAACTAGTTTACCTTCATCATTATATAATTGATCGCGTGGTCAAAAACCAATTCCTGCCAAAGCGCATCATTTCAGTATAAAGGTAGCTGCGTGGGCACGGTGGGGGGAGCGGGCGTAGTTGGCGCCCCCTTCGGGCTCAGGACGCAAGTTGAGCTCCAGAATTTCGTTATGACGCACCGGGCTTCCTCTATAGTTCTGTACAAACAATGGATCCAGTTCGGAGAATGACAATGGTAGATGACGTGCATGCAATGTGTTACTCGGGAAATCGCTGTCTCAAAAGATTTACTTTAACAATAAACTACCAGACTTGCTTATTCACTTTTACATGAATTAATTCATTTTATATTACTCAGATTTAGCAATGCTGGATCGAAAAGTCGACGTTCAATTTGCCCAATTGCCACACATATCATAATTATACAAACTTATTACGAAAAAAATTGATAGCGCGATATGAATAAATCTAAGGTGTATAGGTTTCTCCCTAGGTGATCTTTAAAAATTTCAATTTAGTGAAGTGAAAGGTGCCAGGACCTGAACCTAAGACTCCCGACTTTACTTGAATTTATAACACAGCTTTTCCAGTAATAGTATTAATTTGTAGTATACTGTAAAATTGAATTTATGTAAATAGACAATTATTAACGACATCACAATACATAATTCCAGTTAATGGAACCGGTAATAAAATGTAACCAATTTATAATTACAAAGAACACGCATATACTTGTCTATTTTGTTTTTCATTTAAATGCAGATAAATATAGTCGACATAAAATTTATCAACAGCTCTAACATTATTAATAATTGCCTCGTAGACAATAAAAAAGTGTATACACAACATGCAACGTTGTTACTATCCTTATTCAAATCGAATTTACACGTACAAAAGTAATCCAATTAAGAAGATTTGTATTCGATATTACCAATGTATATTAGTTGTACGTTATCTAATGGAAACTGTAAATAAGTACATAAATAATGCAAAGGGCGGTTATTTTCAAAGCGAGTTGCGTGAGAACGAAAGGGTGACGCATGCAGGGTGTCTAGACATCTACTAGTTAATGCCTGCGGGTATACCGCTGAGGAAATTTGTTATTAGGGCCTTGACACGACTTCATATATTTACAGGTAGTGTGTTCGTTTGCGCAGTGTATTGTCTGGGAACACTTATACATTCATTCAAAAGTATCATTTACAGTAACCTTCAGTTTGGTGAAGAAAATGTTTGTTTCTGACGGCAATTTAATTAAACATTCTATCTTCTCTTATTTTCTGATCCTACGCTATCGTAATTTGAAAAAGAAATCTTCAATAACGCTTTCGTTAATTTCATAAAAGTATAGTAATAAGGACACATATAGACAAAGGTTTGACTTTATATGTGTATAGATTATGAATGTTCGCCTCGCGCCGCCTCATCGCCCCTGCAGCTGTTACTAGTTAACCACATTAGCATAACGCTTTAATTAATTGCTCGTCACTACCTACATAATTGTTTGTCAGTTTGTATACGCTCCATTGAGGAAGTTTGTAACCCTGATCCTGCTTTAGAAGTTACGTTTAACGATTGTTACAACGCTGCTCTCCAGATACTTCCGTTTTATACTAGGATGTTGTGATAAAGTTTCATAAAACACGTCAGTACAATGCAGTAACTTACGAGTAGCTCGTGCCACGAAGTGGTTTTTATTATTATTTTTACAAACTTACGCCTGTCCGTTCTGAAGCTTATAAAGAGCCGAATAAAGCTTATTTATTCATATTTCACGCTCTTAAGTGACAGAAACGTTCTAATAAAGGTATCAATATACTTTAGGCTGCAAGTATCTCTACCACGAAACTTTAGATATCAGCGAAAATTATCTCCTTAGTCTCCATGCATTTCTACTATCTTTCAATAACAAATAAACCGTTATTATATGTTAAGAGAGATATTGGTGTCATCTTTAAGCTTGCATCGCTCTGTTAGTCAGAAAATCGTAAAAATTAATCGTAAAAACAATCGCCGTCACAAAGTCGATGGGCGAAAAGTATTATCGAACGAAATAGTGCAGCGACCCCGAACGCTTTAATTTAGCACCTATTCCGTATTGGTGTACGTAACGTCGTCTGCTTAGTATTGTTCAGTTGACAGGGCAATGACGTTGGTTCGGCGCAGAGGTTCGTGTCGCCTCCCCGCCGCCCCCCGACTCCCTCTAGCCGACGGTCGACGCTCTCTAAAACGAAAAAGGAAGCTAAAGGATAATCTATCACGCCCGAGGCTCGGCTTGATAAAAATGAACGATTAGAACATGCAGCCTTTGATTTTGAAACCGCCTGCGAAATTCATAAATTTATTTCTGCACTCATGATTATCATTTTACGTCATAGCTTCCTAGAAGTAGCGATTGAGCATAGCATATTAACTGCTTTGATCTATTCAGGTCATGATAGTGGTTACAAATATTTTTTCAATAGGTTGACTTTCTTGCACATCCTTCATTAATTATTTCACTAATATGAGGGCCGAGGCCTTTTTCTTCCGACTTTTTTTCTCGGTCTACCATATATGTATGTATGTATATGCGGTTGAATAAAGGCGGTGAAAGCAAAAAGTTGACGTTAATTTGTTGTAGGTATGTAGTGTCTCTAATGATGAACTGAAAATTTATTAATTAAGGATTTTTTATATTTCAGGTAAGTGATCGCGTCTTTTCTAGCTGTTTTAATGAAGTGAATCCGTTTCTCCCTATATAGAGTAATTGATAATTTGGGACACGAAATGTTGTGTATAGTATAAAATCAAAGTAGACAATTTTAATTTGCAGACATGAATTTAAAATTGTATGAAATATTTATCAATACTTTTGTTTTAAAAAAATGGAAATATCATTATTTTGCAAAATTTCCTAAAATACTCGTTCCTGAAAATTTGTTTGTGAGTTTTATAACACCCTATGTCAGTAATATCTGAGACTGCAGCGTGTTTGTCTATTAGGTCATACCCTACGGTGCATTACTCTTTACCTTTTGGAAGGGGGTGCTAAGTTCAGACGGGTGCATGGAATTCGGCGGCGGCGAGTAGAGTTCAATGGCCGGGTGTAGACCTACGCGCTACGCAGCTACGCCGTAGACCATTTAATTTTATTACCTTCCTAACTGAAAAAAGCTGACGTCTAGAACAAATAAAAAGTGAACTTTTTGAAATGAAATAATATTATGAATATGTTTAGTATTCTTTTGGCAGAGTCTATTGAATCTTCTCTCTAGATATATTCGATTGGATGCATTACACTAAAATTAAACCTGATAATTTTGAATAAATATTTACAAATTACAATAAAAAGAACTCAATTGATAATTTGATTAAGTTTTGAATATCATTTAAGTCAATATCAACCGACGGTAAAGATCATCCATTTTCATCGTCGTCATCCATTTTAAAGTTAATGTAATTTTTTATACCTGCTTTTTCGAATATCAAATTACATAAGAAAGAGAGTCATTTATCAAGAATGTTTTGGCGTGTAATACGGTCGTATAAGTTAGAGGCACGCCGGCCAAACCTGCCGAGGAATAGATATCAACTACGAACCGAACTCTTGCCAGGCGAGATAACGCTGTGGTAAGATTCCACTTTCCAACTTAACATTTTAGGGGTCCTTTGCACATCTTCTACAAATAGAATTGGCACATTATGAAAATGTTTGATTATCACCAAGAGTTTATTGTTGGCTCCTCATGAATTAAAGACTATAATTACATGTTTTTGAATTACTTACGCAGATCGCTTTCAATTTCTTTACTTTTTAAAGCACTTCTGTCATCCGTGCACAGCAAATATCCTATCTCAGATTATAGTAACAAAACTTTTTTGATATTTAAAGTTGATTGTAAATTAAAATGACGTGATCTAATGTAAAATAATATCATACGCGTATCTTAATTATGAATGTATGTTAATAAAAGGAACCATATTTTAAATTCGAAACGCACTTGGTAAGATTTTCCTAAAGATATTCCTGTCAGTTTGTAAAGTATCAACATTCTTCTGTTACATGCTTAAAAACATTCTTCAAAATATTTTGGGGTAAACGTGGTGGTAACGTTTATAAAACCTATTTCGATTGTTTAAACATTGGCGCTTAATTATAAATATAAAAAGTCATATAAAGTATTTACCTAAGGCCACTAATTAATTTAAATATTAATCGTGAACAATGATTGGGCTGATCGGGCATAATGGACGAACGTATAACAATTGTAAAGGGACTTTCTCTTAACGCTTGTTCAGACATGTTCCTTTCAGTAGTTCACTGGTTATTTGGCATCGCGTCTCCTTTGTTAACAGAGTCAAGTTGGAAGTTCAAAAACAGAAAGAGCCTCACTTCGTTTTTCGTAGCGTTTCTTATGCGCAGCGTTTTTGGAGCATCATTCAGTGTCCTATTTTTGAAGCGACGGGTATTCAAACGTATTCGAGTAGGTCCGTTTTTGATTCTTTTAGTGAGGCAGGAGTAAAATACAAATGCGAAATTCTTTCTCTGTCCAGTTGAACTATTTACTTTACGCAGAAACACATTACGTTATGCACAAAAGATACAGACAGACTGACATACATAACACAACTTTTTTTTGTTCGTTGTTTCACTGTTGGGCATGGTTCTTCTCTCATATCCCTTCTCTCTCTTATTTCGTTTATAATTTAGATGTGAATGTGTTTGGTGTTTTCAATTGTCTTATTACGTACGCTTATATTACTTTTAATACCGTGTTAACTGTAAAACGCTCGAGGCGATCTGCATTGTGTGTAAGCTTCCACTTTGCGGCCGTTTTGCCGAGAGTTGTTCGTTTTTGCGTGCGCCGCCCGTAATCATAGCTAAGGGGTATGGTATATTGGTCAATCGCGCAATATTCGATTTATAGAATAAGTTTAGTACAAAATCTATTGAATGAAAACGAAAAAAGTGCTTGCTTAATGTACATATTTTTCATTTGTTGATTATCTAATTTAGTTAATTTATCTACAGGTACAGCTTATTTTTTTTCTGAACAAATTTGAATTACCATCATTTTGTGTCACGTGCTATTCTGATCTAACAGAATTTATTACTGTATGGCTGATTTTATTTCTCACTTCAGATTACAATTCATATTTTGATTAAAAATAAAACTCTTATGTTTAACGTGTTCGAAGCTTTACAATGCCCTAACAATCGATATCAAGGGTAGAGCATGCATTGCACAGATATTTGTTTTTTTAACGTCAGTTAGTTCATGTTAAGTAGCCCGGAACTTCACATTACATAGTGTTTTAACAAAAAAAAACAGGGCGATTTTAAAAGATCCCGACCTCATACAATGCAAGTCATACTACAGATGTAGTTATAAGGAATTGATATATTATTGAAATTGTAGTTATACTTCTATATTTTGTTAATGCAAATTAATGTATTGACATGCTTATTTCCAAAATATTTGAAATTATTTTAATAAATTACTATTAATAGTATCGAGAATATGATTTATTATTACAATACTGTATGTTTGCTAGTAAGTTTCTATCCTCTTTGTTTTTCTTGTGTAATATCGATTTTATGATTTTGGTGTATGTTATGTTCATTGAATCTCTTTCAAGGATTTGTAAGAAGTTTTTAAGTGTGCACTGGAATTGTAAGTAAATGAATTCGCCTAAAATTATGTTAGATAATAAAATAAATAACGAATTTAGAAAATTGATGTGGTATATAAAAGCATACAGTTCACATGCAGATATAAGTTACACGTGTTTACATCTACCGTAAACGTAAACGATAGGCAACTATGGTTATGTGTAAAAACTGTCCGTTCGCGTAATAATGTTAAAACAGCGTACGTTAGCGCATAATCTTTAACCTCTCGTCGGTTCCCACAGCTGACAGCGGCCGGGCAGGAATGTTGGCTCTACGGGAATCCTTTTCCAAATAATTAATGCGATAAAATAGTGCGCGGCGCGGGCGCAGGGCGGCGCGTGACGAGCGCGCGCGCACAGTCACGACGCATGCGCGCCGCAAAACAACCAGAGAGGCCGCACGCGCGACCTCCGCTGTACCAACGCGCGCTGGGGCCGAGTGGCGGGTTGCTGGCGAGACGAGTTCATTGCTACTTAACCAGAACGAGCTGAAATTTAATAGAGGTCACTTAAAGTACTTGTATTTCAAGGTATATAAATGGTTATACTCAGATTTAGAAAACAATACATAGGAGAAACGCATCCATTTCAGCACGGATCGGTCTTGCTTTTTTATTCCCAAGGACCATAATATATTTTAAAGTAAATGAATAGCAAAGTTTATATAATAGTAGTAATAAATACATATGAAATGGGACATGCAGCATGTTGCATCTGCTTATACCGTCTTTCCAACGTTTGATTTGTTGCTTATAGACATCATGATGATTATAAAAAGGATTTTCATTACGTAAAATATTCCTAGTAGCGGTCAATGTAAATGAAACAGGGTTAAAGTCGTGTAAATAGAGCGAGCTATTTGGACTCGTGCGTCCCTGCATCCCGCGCTTCTATTTTATTGAATCAGGACGCTGGCGCGCTGGCCCGGCGTGTCCTATACGTGCGGCCTGCTTGTGATTCATGCTATGCAGAGATATTCCAGATTTGAGCTAAAATGAAAACCGCTGCGTTACATAACCTGATCGCTTTTAATGTTGCCAATCAAATACCACGTGTGTTATATTTATTTTAGATCGTTGATGTGGCTAAATAATATTCATTGTGGCAGTACGCATGAGATACGAAAAAATTGGGAAACAAAAAAAGGAATGGGAAGAATATAGGTAACAATGTACATAGATACATTGAATACTTAAGAAAAATCCTGTCTGGCGAATTATTATAACATTAGTACAAATATAATAAGTGTAGGTAAAATACAAAAAACAAAAAATGTATAATACGGCAGTTGAGAGTTTCCGGAGTTGGTAATACGCCTTTAGGCCGGCAGTCGCTATGTCGAGCTTCGCTGATTGTTTGACTGTTGTGCGTGCCTCTACGACCAAAAGCAATATCTAGTATAAAAAGAGTTCTTAATTAAGCAATCTTGAATTACGTATTGCATTTTTTTTTTAATTATTTGGCTTCACATTGGTATTATAAATAAAAAAAATGTATGCGTAATTATGACTTAATTTTCACATTATAAGTTAATATTTTTGCGGACCAACTGCCGATTGAATTTAAAAAAGTTTATGCTACTGTTTATAAAGTATAGTTAAACACTAAACACACGTGGTGTTAGCAGTTGGTGCCAACACAGTCACCGAGCCGCCATTCGACCGTCAATCGCTGTCTAGAGACGCCTTAACTGATTATTGTGCGTGCATCCATTTTAATGATCCCGCTCTTATTTCTAAGAACTGCCCGATACTTCGAAACTGTAAGCGCTTTCTTTAAAGATTATTTGCTATTTACTCCTTACAGAAATATAAGATATTAATTTTAATATTAAACATTAATTAAACATTTGTTTAAAAAATAAATTGTGATTTGTTTAAGTATTTAGTATTTATTATATTATGTTGTACGTGCAACTACTACAGATTAATCGTATTGAAACAAGAATAAATAACCAGATTCAATTTCGTTAAAATTGGTATATTTTTTATTTCAAATATTTCTTTATTCCCAGATAATTTGAAACTTTTACCAATTAATTATTCACCGACATACCAGGTGGCCTGGGAGACTCAGGACTTGCGTAGTGGTAATGGTTAGAATACCCTATCTCAGGCAGTGGCCCACTAAAGGATGATGGATGGATGAAGCGATTAAACATTTCCTACAGGTGGTTTTATCGCCTTTTAAGGATTTGACTGTAGGGAAGGCAAACTAACACTGTTATTAAGGGCGGCAGCCCTTTTCCGACCATTACAAATAAAAACCGTACGATCCTCTTTAAGGTTGTTTATAGGCCCACGGAAGGTTGCACTGACCGCTTAATACCGGCCTGCAACTATATACGTGCTTATTACTTCCATATCAAAAAGTAGATTGTTATCAGTAGATAGATTATTATGCCAATTCCAGGTGGTAGTATTCGAGTTGTTTGGTAAGTATTTTAAGTCCCCTTATTAAACGTTT
>DWQT01000072.1:0-32784 GCA_018244895.1 Myscelus amystis hages | reverse complement strand
CCACCTGATGGTAAGTGGCTACTACCACCCATGGACATTTGTAATCGACCCCAGATAAGATTAGATTCCTATCTCAGGTAGACCACAGATGCGTCTCTGCCCCTGAGGACTAAGTTGGAATGCCTCCAAAAAGTATGTCTCCCTTACCACACCCTTCATACCAGAACACAGCAGCGCTTAGCACTGCTGTTATAAGGCAGAAATAGGTGTGGCGGTGGTGCCCGCGGAGTCGAACCACAGAGGGTTCTACCACCTTTAATTGAATCTCGAGTTACGCCGAGCGCAAAGAATGTAACGTTCTGGTGTAATGTTCTCAAATTAATTTTAAATACAGTCTCCTTTTACGGAATATGTTCTGCTCTTAATTTTCCTTTGAGTGATTCCACAGGGTTCTAACCTCATTTTCGTTTAATGTTTTTGTGAGATATAAATTAGATTCGAACGGTAGAAAGAGCATATTTTATTATTATGTACATAGAAATTGCCTTTCAGTAATATTATGGTATCTTAATTCAAAACTGTTGTACAATAATTTTGAATATTACATGTGTATTCCCCATTTTTTATTAATTTGAATAGTTTTCCATTAACAAAAATAATCCCATCCGAATGTAAGTAAATTGGATTTGAATATATGCGAGTTCTTACGTGAATTAAAATGTTCTTTTCGTTACCGTCTTACGTCATTCGAGCTTTTGTATATAAATTGCTTTCAATACTCAACAAAAAGGGATTAGGTACGATTGCTCTGTTTTCGACGAGGTAAATTGATAAGAGACTTTAAATAAAACATCGGGCGGACACAATGCAGCCGCAGCGAGACGACTCAAGTGCTGGCGCGGCGCCAACGGTACGAACCGTACGACTAACATTTTTGTCTTTAAATAAAGAGCATTTCGCTTTCTGTACTCGAATATGAATAGAAAATACTTTTACTCAACTTCTATTAGCATATTTATTACGTACCTATGCACATTGAATGATAGAAAATTGGAACGTCTGTCTGTTATTCCGAATCACCATTCACTATGTAAGTAGTATAAGCTAATGGTGCAATAAATATGACTGTGTTTATACAGTATACATACATACTGTCCGGCGAGTTAGTGTTTTATGACGTTTAGTATTAAATGTGTATTTCTATCAACGCTCAATAAATTTAGCAATATACATAAATAAACACATAGCACTTTAAACTCTGAGAGGAAAAAGATAAGACAGTTGCAAAACGTCCCTATAAGCTGAAAGAGATTGAAGTGTGCAAGATACATTTATGAGGAGATAATAAAGAAATAGTTATTTTATAGACAGTAAAAATATCTTTAGAATAGGAGAATTTTATTTACATAAATAATGAATTTTTTCTCGCAATCTTGCGTTGCATATCGCACCGATTTTATTATCATTGCATTCATAATATAAAACTAACTTAATTATTTATTTATTTATTTATTTATTTATTTATAATATGTACATCGTTCTATAAAAACATTACAGGTATTCCTACCCAATGCGTTAGTATAGCATTTGAATGTACTCGCCTGCCACTTTGCGAAATGCAGCAGGGGTTGAAAAAAAAACATCAAATTCTGGATCCGAAGCCACAATACCATTGAGCAAGGTGAGCGCTCGGACCAAGGGGCTCTCTTTTGTCAGGACGAGTTTATGTGATGGCACCTCGAACAAATTGTGTCGTCGAGCCCGAATATATTTATCCGGAACCTTTAAATAGATCAATTCTAAAACCGATGGGTTATGTAAGGTTCCCCTAATTAGATGGAAAAAATATTCTATTAACGCAATATTACGTCGATATTCTAACGTATTATATCCCAGCATGCCTAATACGAACAGACTAGGATATATATGCGGATATCCGACGAAATATCCATATCGACGGTAATAAAGCCATCGAGCAAATTTGTTTTGAAGCTTTTCCAACATAAGCTTATATTTGGCTTCATGTGGGCTCCAGATAGCAGCGTTGCTTTCCAAAATGCTTCTTACGAAGCAATTATACAGCATCCTTGCAGTAACATTGCTTTGAAGGTTTAGTGATTGCCGCAGTACGAAACCTAACGACCTGTAGGCCTTTTTGCAGGTAGCTACGATATGATCCCTAAAGCTAAGATCATCCCTCATTAAGACACCAAGATCTTTAATCGAAGAATGACGCGAAAGTACCACATCACCTAACCTGTAATCGAACTTAATACTGTTAATTTTGCGAGTAAAAGTCAACACAGAGCACTTGCTTTCATTGAACATTATCTTGTTACGTTTGCTCCACTCTAATATGTTATTAATATCACTTTGGAGCAGCGTACAATGCAGTTGGTTCTTAACCTCAAGGAATAGTTTAAGGTCGTCTGCAAATAACAAACATTGAGCCGCACTAACTACCCTTGGCAAGTCATTGATAAATATTAAAAACAGTAAAGGACCGAGATTCGATCCTTGACTAACACCGCTAAACGTGGGATACTGTTCGGAAATAAATCCTTTATACTGCACATACTGCCTCCGATTCCGGAGGTAGCAGGAGAAAAATTTTAACAAGTAAGGAGAGAATCCGGCAGCTGCGAATTTAAGGAGAAGCACGTCGTTGTCAACGGTATCAAAAGCTCTCCGGTAGTCAAAGTAGGCTGTATCCACCTGAGAGCCTCCATCGACTGCCCCAGTAGTGTACGACCAGAACGTCAACAAGTTGGTGGTCGTCGATCGTCCAACCCTAAAACCATGCTGTGGCTCAGCAAGTTTACCTTCTATTTGAGGCTTAATTGCATTATATAAAACCGATTCAAATAATTTACCAAAGATTGATAGTACAGCTATAGGTCTATAATTACTTACATTCGACCCTGAACCAATCTTTGGAACTGGTACAACACGTGATAGCTTCCATACCTCTGGGTACGTACAACTGCTCATACATAAATTAAAAATATATAATAAGGGTTCTGTTAACACCGATCGGCAATCTTTAACAATATAGGGTGGTATGCCGTCAGGGCCCACGGAGCGCTTTGGTTTAATTTTTTTTAAAATCGCTTCTAACTCTGTACGGGATATGCAATTAATATTTATAAGCGTACAAAAATCATTTGTAGTCTTTTTCATAGCTTCTTGTATATCTAATTCGGGAGCAGTATCACTATATATCGAGTGGAAGTAATCGGCAAACAATTGCGCACATTGGCTGTCAGGGACTGACTTACCATCCGCTACAATAATTTTGCCGTCACATTGCCTATTACGTTTTGACGCTATGTATTTCCAGAACGTAGAAGGATTTTGACGAATGTCAGCTTCTACTCTCGTTCTGTATGCGCAAAAATCAGCCTTAATGTTCAATTTAACAAGCGCCCTATATTTTGAAAATTTTACTCGATATTTTGGTCGTTTTGTTCTTTGAAGCAAACGGTGATACCAGGATTTTATTCTTATGTTGCGTTTTGTTAAAGGCGTATACCACACAGGGTAAATATACCGAGGTCGTATAGCCAAACGCTGTTTACTTGGAACGCAGCTATCTATACAATTATTTAATAAATCGTAGAATATGCTAACTACTAGATTTGGCTCACTAATGTTATAGAGTGTTGACCAATCAATATCTGCTAATTTTGAATACAAAGTTGGGAAGTCTGCCTTACAAAAATCCCATTCGGTTCTCGAATTGATTACCGGCTGTCCATCCTTTTTTAGGAATTCACGCTCTATTTCAATTTCAATCGGTGGATGGTATGCATCAGGAATAACTATATTATCTATTGCCTTATGCACAACGACCCCGCTCAATGATGAAGTAACTAGGATAAGATCTAACATGTGTCCGTACCTATTAACTATATTATTTACCTGCTGTAGATCACAGAACGACAGGAGATTTTCAAAGCTGCAATGAACATTGTTTGAATTCATGTTGAAGTCACCACATACAATAACTCTCTCATATCTACTGCAAATCGTTTCTATGACATTAAATACAGTCAAATTCGTACTAGCATCCGTATGAGGAGGTATATAAAGACATACTAAGATAATAAGCAAATTGCCTTGTTGGTATAGACCACCACAAATCACTTCACATCCTACACCAATTAACGGTATGTCTATTGGAAGCAGTTCGTACTTTGAAGATGCTATTATTGCAACGCCACCTCCTCTTCTTGAACCCGGTCTGTCGGCCCTTAAAATGCTATACCCGGGCGGAACAACTTCAGCATCTTCAATACTGAGATTCAGCCAGGTTTCACTAAACAATAACACTTCTGCTCTAGTGGTGTTAATTTCTGTAGATATTTTATGTAGTTTAGTGCGTAAACCTCGAACGTTTTGATAGTAAATGAGTAGCTTTTGTTTACTTTGCTTGGCCCCATAAGACTTCTTCGCGACTTTTTGTGTCACCCTTTTTGGGAAATGTTGTTCGTTTACGAAACCACTCGTTCAGTTCTGTGTTGGGAGGCCAATTTTGTGCATTCATAAAGAAATAAAAAACGCTTTCGGGAACAGTTACTACAAAAGAGGCGTAATTTTGATGTTTCAACACCAATTTTTCTACAGTATACGGAACCTCCGTAGGTCTCTTCTTGGCCATATAGGACTGTAGTTTTTCAGGCGTCGTATCATGCCGCAAAGACCAAACATGAATACTACGGATTTTTTCCACCGCAGTCAAGTCACTATCAACGTCTCCTGTACCATGAATAACAGGACGATGATTTCTACGTTTACGAACGGTTGTCCATTGAGAGTTCTGCTCGGCGTCGCTTATTTTATCTGCGTACTGTCCCGTCGATGGAGCCGCATCATTAGAAACTTGCGCTTGCGTAGATAAGGGACGGTTGTTGACAGCGCTCGCAGTCGCAGGCGCAGCGGTAGATGACTTTAGAGTTCTTTTTGGCTCAGCGATATGTGACCGTTCGCCAACGTCATCGTTGTTGACCGTTGCGGTTCGGGCGCGTTGTTTCCTCGTTTGCACGTGCGCTCTCACTTGCTCTCGCTGCACAGGTGGCATCACAGCCGATGACGCCGGTGTCTTCTCTTTCGCGCTTTCGGTCGGCTGATTATCTCTGCCGATACTGCTTACCGATGTACCCGCCTTAATGAATTGCTGCCGTTTTGAGCTTATTTGCACTTCATCTAATTTGCTTTCGAGAGATCGAACCATTTCTATTAACGAATTTATTTTTAATTCTAATGGTAGAACTAGTCCTTGCACTAGTTTAAGCACATCACTCGATACCAATTTGTCCATCTTGCACTTGTTACGGATTTTTAATCGCGGAGCGTTCAACAACACGTTCGTCCGTTAGTGTATTTTGATTGGTAACAGCGCAGGCCGTTATAATCAATAGGCTGAGAATAGTTGAAGCGCAGCAAACTTCGATGAAGCATCGATAGCACTATTCACCAAGGTAATAACTAAGTAATCCGGCGCCCTTCTCGCTGCAGGGTCTCGCCGAGCGATCACATTTGCATGCATTTCGAAGTTAATTTCGGTACGCGTTTGTTGCCTGAAGTATGAAACGGCGAGGCCTACAAAATGCAGAATTTCGCAACATTTTCGTAAAGTGAACTTTTCCAAATATTACTTTAAAAAAAATATCGAATATAAATTCATTTACTTAAGTAAAGAGTACCTTATAAAAACATGCAGATTGTGTAAAGTAAAGTATGGGTAGCACTTCCCAGCTTTGCTTGAATTACGTGTTTTTCGCAGCTTTCTATTTCTATTTAACGACTATTTCTATTTAACGAGTACATATTTATTACAAAAGTATCAAAATGTTTCTGTAAGGAGGATAAATAATAATTAAAGGTTACAAACAAATACTTTCGCTATAACTGTTGTAACAAACATCATTAATTTTAAATGAACAACGTTAGAAGTGTGTGACATTTTCGTAACTCTGAAAATCATAATTATTAAGTGGATGTTAAATATAAGTTAATTGACATTCGCTGAAAGTCACTTCCAAGACAGGTTAGCGAGCCCTGTGCGTTAATGACAGTATATTAGTATTGACATGGCTGCCGGTGCCAAAACTACTTAATACTACATTATGCAAAATGAAACATACTATATACGTATTTAATACTACACGAATAGGGAATGTTAGTACGATATTTTCTCAAGAAAAAGTATCTAGATCAAAGATACATGACCTTCGCATATCGAGCATTCACAAAATCCTTTTTTCAGTCACTTATATTATTAATGTATCTGAATTTATAATTTTCGTAAGTTTTTAATAGCTTTTAACTAATAGCTTTTAAATCTTATGAAAAGACATCAACGGGTTGAATGTCCTACATATTCCTAAAACTACAATATAATGTTTGTGTAATTTGATAGGTGTTAGTTTCACCTGGAAATACAAATAATTTCGAAAGTTAATTAATAAATTTCACCATTTCTTTAACAAGCAGGTAATTTACCTGATAATAAGAAGAAGTAAAAGATCTATTCTGAAGAAATTTCATATCGCATAGAGTATTTAGAGTGAATTCCATTTCATAAATATCTTCCACAAGTTAGTTACGTAAAGAGGTTTAACTTTGGAATGCTACGGAATCAAAACAATAACGGCATCTGATACCGTCAGCTAGTTCGCGTTTCCAATTATCTTCGCAGCGATTGAATAGTTTTCACTTCAGATATAATACGACAAAAATTAAAACACATTTCTATTTCAGAAACATGTTTTATTATAGACGTACTAATTGGATAGTCAAATCATGCTTATTGCTGACTGGTCAGATTTAAATATAACTTTTATATTATATTATTTTGTATAAAAAATGTTTGAACACTGAAGAGAAATGAAAATATTTCCTATAATGCAGTTAGAATTCACTGCGACAATCAGCACAGGTGACAGCCACTCTGGGCTAATATCCGCCCGCTATTATGTTACAAAGCAACTTTAATAACAATTATACGGGGAAGACAAATAAATCCATATTCGTTACATAGCACGATGTTATTTCGCCGTTTAAAATCATGTGGTTTGGTCATTAAGTACTTAATAATACCAGAATCTGAGCCTTCCAGTTCAAGTAGCCTTCCATTCATAGAGCTGCAGTTAAGACGCAATGAAAAAAGCCTTCAGTACCACAGAAAGAATCAAAGTGTTTAGAAGTTAAAGTTACAGATATACAGCGGTGACGGAGATCCTCTACGCCCACATCTATTAAACATCACTTGCTTGTCGGATTATTAAATTGGGGTATTATTTTTATATCTCACCGGATCGAGCGGCGTAGGCTTATAAGGCCACGGCTTTTCCATTAAATCACCGATTATTTTACTAAACCTATTAAACTTTTCCATCCACGAACACGATTAAACTAAGTCTCATTTAAGCCTTCTATATTAATATTATAATGAGGTAAAATTCATTTCTTTGTAGGTAGTTAGGTAGGTAGGTAGGTAGTAGGTATGCTGTTATGTTTAGGTAGGTTAGGTGGTTAGATATGTTTGTTTGGTGGTAGATGATAGCCTCTGAAACATCCACATTGATTCTGAAAATCCGGTGGTTGATGGCTTATTTCTAATACACTTTTGTGAGTATGTTTGTTATTTAAATTATACCATCGGTCGATTGTTGTCATTTTAACAAACAATAGTTGAACCAGTGATTTTATACGCTGTTTAAAAACAACTGACAGTTACGTCAGCCACTCACTCGCATCTTCGCACTGAAGTAGACAAGTTATCAACGATGCGTCTTAAGAAATCTTGTCGTCACAAGCTAAACGGTCGTAGCAAATCGCTATGTATTCAAATTTATCGCAAGTGTAAGGTCAACTCGAGCTGCGGTTAGACAAATTTTCACAAACATTCCCCGTTTAAGGGCGCATTTCAACTGTTGTTGTCGTTAGTAACAGTAGTTAAATCGTGTCGGAGCCCATTAAGGCCGCTTCAAAACGACACGCGGATTAGTCTCTAACCCGTGTCATAAATTGCGTAGTGCGGTGTGGTATGCCCTTCAGGCTGAGAGAGAATCATGCCCTCCGCATTCCAATAAGCCACCTACAGCAATCATTAAGAATTCAACTATGAAATAGGTACGTCTATTTCCTTCACAAGATATGTATAGATCTTTACTGAATTAATATGATTCAGATTTTAATAATTAATCTGTATTACCAGCATATTAGGCTAGCCCGTTGCAAACAATCTAGGGGCACTAACATTTTTGGTGTATCCGTGCGACAAGCGAGCATAATCTTCCTCACATTTCGACTTTATTTAATTTTCATTAAATTATCTTTAGTTGAAATCGCTAAACAGATATTGTTAGATATATTGAAATACTCATATAATTCACTTTATTATCGTACGCACAATGTCGTGCAGTTTAACAATGGGACCCATGTCAATAGATCTCAGAAGATCCATTAGGCGAATTAAATGGTATATACGAGTACATACATAGATACACACAGCTTCAGTACAATATGCTGAGCATACCTAAATTTGTACAATATTTAAAACTAGTTGCTGATCTAGATTTAAGGTTGTAAGACATGGCTACATTAAGAGGTTTATTAAAATTGGTGATATATTTTTAAATAAAATGGTTCAGTATCTTAATATATTTATGTATATAAATTACGTGTCACATTGTCCGCGATGGACTTTAAACTACTGAACGCATTTTAATCAAATTTTGCACGCCGTCTGCAATTGGTCACACTTGAAAGGAAGGATAGCTTTTATCTCGATTAATGATCTAATTTTTTTTAGGTCACCGCTTCGTCGGACAAACATCGTGCTACGAGATTTTTAGATATATGAGATTATCATGAATGAGCCACGGCAACGCGTCAAGTTTGTTACTTGACAACGTAATAAACCAGGTTTTTAAAGATAAATTTAATAAAGTTAATATAAATCTCCAGTTGCTCTCCAGTTAACCTTTGTACATTGTAATACCTTGAAACAATACACCGAGTACAGGAATTCACATTGCACATTTACCCTTCCGGCTAACAGATTACAGGGTAACTTGTCTCCCTCCACCCTTCACCCCCAGTATTTATGTGATCGTTAAGGCGCCGCGGGGGATTTATAGCGACGGTCGGACGTGGCGCCATCAGCGGACTGCTCAAATAGTTTTTAAATAAACTGAAGTGTTGTATCCGATGCAATAAGGGTTAAGTCTTCATTATAATCTGCAATAACTTAACAATTCATTGTCATTTGCAATAACTGTAAAGGAAAATATCGCGAGGAAACCTTGTAGCTCTCCATAGGGTTATCTACATGATGTCGGCCAAACCAAAAAGGCTTGGAGCATATTTAGATTCACGATTTCTCAGAGCGGTTAAGTGGAGACGGGGTCAGTGGCCAACCCATCTGTTGGACGAGTTTAAACCGCCCACGGCCTCAGACAAGGTGTAATGTTTGGTACTTAAGGGTAATAACCTGCTAGAATATTCTGTTAGTATTAAGGCGCAGGAAGTAAAACTGTATTCTTATTCAGCAATGACTTTTTCGAATATTGAATGAGGCTCTTTTGGCACAATTGCTTAGCTTACCGATACTGGTTATAGATGGGGTGTAATTACAGGATGGCTTGTCCCCTTCGCCCTGTCACATCCTGTATTTATGAGACCGTTAAGGCGCTGCAAGGAATTTATAGTGACGAACGGACGTGCTTACAAACAAATTAGCCAATAGTTATGTTGTTAAGTAATTAAATGAAATAGCTCATGAAAAATAAGTAATGATAAGCCGGTAAACATGGCTAGAATGAACGCTTTCTTTCTTTCTTTTATTATTAAGCCCGCCATTGCCGTTTCAAATGTAATATTTTCTTTAGCTAGTAAAATATAAATAAGTGTAAAATATAATGCAATATTTGTTTCATTTTACACATGCTGTCCAAAGGTTAAAGATTGGAAAAACTAGTAAATTTTTTTGATGCCTTGAACGAGTGCGAGTAGATAATGTAATATCATTACAATTTCATTGAGACAATATGGAAATTTATATTTTTGGCTACTTTTTCCCCCCTAAATAGTCACGAAAGCTCACGAGTTTCATGATAAAGCTGATAAAGTCTAGTGGGCAGCCTTATCTACAGCTTGCACAACCTTTCAGGAGAAAGTTTTAAGGTCATAAGGAGAATATTGACAAAAAAAATTATCTTCCGAATCAAGTTAGGGTAAATAAGGCAGACACAGAACAAACAAAAGTGTACATCACGTAAATTGTCTTGGAAATGGAATCTACGACCTCCGGTTAAGCGATCTTCTCTAACCGCTACACCCAACGGTCAGTCTAGTTCAATCATACTTGGCCCGTTGACTAAAATACCATTGCTTGTTTATATCACTTCAAGCCCAGACTTTATGCCATCGCTAAAGGAATTTACATTTAGTTCCCCGGACCGCTAATAGATGGCATGCATCACACAGTAACTCGGTCAGCCTTCAGTATTTATATGGCCGTTAAGGCGCCGCGGCGGATTTATAGCGACGGACGCAGCTCAGAAGGGTATTTGATTCATTTTATAATATTGTAATTGGATTTACTATCCCTATACTAGGTTCCTTCTTATATGAAGAGAGCAGCAAATAAAGGTAGCAGACACAAAAGGCTGATATGGCTTGTAGAATGCGACTGTCAGTGATTTTAGTTAGTAATGTTTGCTTTTTGACCGACTTCAAAAAGGAGGAGGTACTCAATTCGTGTTTTTTTTTCATTACTTATAATTACGACACAAACTTTGGGTTAGTTTACAACATTTTATGTATAGTATAATTCAGTTAAAAATTACTTAGGAACTAAGAATGTATTATTTAGATAAAGTACCTACAATTATGCTAATTTATTTTACACTTCAGTAGCTTGAAGTAGAAGAAAATTTTGCTTATGCACGTAGCGTCGTTTACACATGAAATATAAAACAAACTTGAGATCCATGTAATGCTGGATTAGCTTGACCAGAAAATCAACTATTTCATTTAAGAATATGTTTTTAAGATGAAGAGTGCTGCACATCATATCATTATAACATGATATGATGTGCATTCAAATAATCTAAGCTGAATTATTCTCGCTATCCACTCGCTAAAACTACTTTTAAAAAGCAAATGTAAAATTTAAATAACTATAAATTTCAGAAAGTTAGCATTGTTGAAAATGTAATTTCTGGGTATTGTAAATTTATGTTTTTATGGGATAAAATACTCTCAATTAAGCTTTCACAGCGAATGGAAATGTTCATTTCATACGTGGGATTGGGGTTGAAAACTCTCTTGGACATGGCCAAACATTAGTATGAGTCTATACTCATACTAATGTTTGCCTATGCAAATACGGTGCTATGAAGTATAAAGTGTTTTACACGACATAATACGGGTATGTCATATTGTATTGATTTACAGGAATTGTTTATCCTGACCGATTACGTTTCGTTAGAATGTCATTTTTAAAACAGCGCCTAACATATTTGAAATGAGTAAAGATTATTTAATTTCAAAAAAATTAAAACTAAATTTTATCGAGAATTTTACAACATTTATTAAAAGAAATAAACTGAGTTTCCGGGATATATTATAGTAATTTCGCTAGCGAATTGCACAGCGCAAAATGGACATACATTTCGGTAGATACGTCAAACGTAATAACTAGCAGTAACATGAGTCTTGCAATTCGCAGAACCAACGTTTAGAACATCGCTCGAGATATTCCGAGTCACTCATAGTTACACTTTAATTTTATACTTACATTGCCAATATAATATTAATGTTATTAACTTCTTTACATACTATAAAACAAAGTCGCTTTTCGCTTTCCCTATGTATGCGTAGATCCTTAAAACTACGCAACGGATTCTGGACGCAACGGTTTCGCACGCGTTGCGATTCAGAATTTCTTAATAGCAATAGTTAAAAATATGAATATGAATTTAGATATTCCAAAGATAGCGGAAATGTTCACCGTATACGGAAAGGGGAATTCGTTCATTGCGAATTTAATGCGCCCGAAGCCGCGGGCAAAGCTAGTTTTATATTAATCTTAAAATAAACTCTAATAATAATCTTATTTTTGTTCCCTGTATATAGCACGTCATGCAGCAAACATATTGTACGGGATTATAATTAAATGTAACATGATGTGAATTATTTTTATAACTAATTCTATGAATAAATAACGCAGCCTATTAATTAAGAGAACGGAATAGTAAACAAAGGACTGAAGGAAGCTAAAAAGGGTCGATCTAACAAGTGTCATTTAACTAGGTCGAACCTCTTCTCATAAACAGTATCCTAAAAAGGGTTCTGAGCTGAAGATGTAGCCAGGAAGATATTAATTTGTCACTGTAATCTTTAATTTGCAACTTCACTAGACACAGATAATTGAGTCATATACCGGCTAAAATAAGTTTCATGATATATTAGTTACTTGAAAAGTTTGTATAAAATTTCTTTTAAAGTTATGATGCATTCCAGAAGTTAGGCAGTTACACAAATTTACTGTACACGATAAAAGTTGGAACATTATTTCACAGGAACCAAGAATATTGTATTCTTAGGGCTGCTATATACTCGAAAGATTAATACCAACGTATTTTTAACTGCTTATCTAAATAATCATTAGTAACTGTACCATATAAAGAAGATTTTTAGCAAGAACCTGAATATTTTTACATTTATAAAAACTCATCGTATCGTCAACGGTATGATCGACTTTGCTATGATAATCATTTTCAACTTTTATAACAAGGTTTATACAATTTCGCTAACTTAGCCGAATGAGGCGTCTGCGATGTACAAGCGACTACACCAAGAGCCATTAATTAAATCTAATTAAAAGTATAGTACAATTTCTCCTAGTAGCGCGATAGACTGATTTATTTAGCATCTAACTACCGACTAAAAGCTGTTTAATATGCATAAGCTTACTCGGAAGTTGGTTTGTTCTGTAAATAACAGAACTATCGCAATAAATAATGTACATTCTCATTGGATAACTTACCTCCAGATGCCCGATTTGCATTATGTTTTATTAATGTTACAAACTTCCTTAGATTTGAGCGATAATATCGGAAGTTAGAATAGAATATTAAACGCTTTGCTTTGGTGGTTTATGATAATCAATACTTATTATTGATATTTAAAACTTTTCAGTTTCTCAAAAAATGTTATCGATAAATAAATTAAAGAGCGATCGTATTGTGGTTAAGTTATATACCTTAAAAAAGTATAAATCCAATAAATGATTTAAAAAAAGTCAATCCATATACTTTTAATGATGTACAAATAGGATATTTAGCATAATTTCAGTTGAGTAAATTAAAATTAACATAAATTACTTTTAAAAATTAAACCAATGAACATGCGAATGAAAACATCAGTTGCTATAAAGCGCAGGGTATCCCTGAAGCTGCCCGGAGCGCGGCGGCGCGGAGCATGCGAGCCAGTTCCGCCATTCATCGCAACTTTCCAACATCGGCAAGTGAAATTTTTAAGGAGCCCCGAACGCACTAAACCGATATATGAAGCTTGAATTCATCTTCGTTTAAATTTCCGTTTATGAAAATATATTTACCTTTTAGTTGGAACTTATTTGAGTTAAATTTTCGTATCTCTTCACTAGTCTTTTTAGCCAGAATAATAACAATAATTGAGAAGGTTGCACACACGACTGTGTGGCGAAATGAAGCAATTAAATATACTGATAACCTGAACGCTTATACTTGTAAATATCTTCACTAATCGTCATGGTGTTTACCGTGTCAAACGAGCGAATGATAAAAGGGCCCAAGAACATTATAATTCGAACATGTTCGCGCAATCCAATTAATGCAATTGGACGAATCACCAAAACGTAGACGAAAAACTTTGCCTCCACGGCAATGGAATGGCAGAATGAAATGAGTTTGGGACATTTTAAAACGACAAAGCGAGCGCACGTGCTGCAGTGGTCAAGCGACGTTGCGGTTAATGTTAGGGTCGCCGCGCACTATCGTTTCATCTAGTCTCTTTTAATCTCTTTATACTGTACTCTTAGTAACATTAGATACTATATAATATAAGTAATGAAAATTATGATATAAATGTGTAATATCAGATACTAAACGTCTTGAGTTGATTTTAATATCTAAAGTATACGAATTTTGATTTTTCTGTTTATATCTAGTCAATTAATTTAATCGAGCCCTATTTTAAAATCTCAACAATTTGGACGCCATAAATGACAAAATATGCATTTATCTAATAATTATGTGAAATATAAAATTCTACCTATATCGTACAAATAAAGCTTTTGCCTTTATTTTAAATCTTGAAATTATGATCGCAATTACTATCTACTAGTAACATTTTTCGTGTTGTCCTTTGAAACTTTGGATATTTTAATGAAATTATTACAAAAAAGGCGCTTTCCAAAGACCACTCTAAGGAGCTATCGAATGAATATTAATAATCCTTTTTAATTTCCACCGAATTAATCTTCAAGGATGTGACCAAGAACTTTTCCATCGTAAAACACTTGTGTTAAGTTGAAGAGGCGGCCTCTCGATGGTCCAGCGATCATTTGCATCTGAGACGGAGGCGCCAAGTCAGCTGTAACGCGACTCGGGAACTAATCTTCAAAGTGCTAAGTACTGCTTCTCTTTTGAGAGAAAACTGTGAATCTATTGAGTACTGTATTACAGGGAATATGATTAAGCCTTCACGACCGTTTTGTACACAGAGTTATTAGAAAACAAAAAATCATATGGCACCAGATAATACAGACAACTTAATATTATGAGCAATATTCTTCTAACACCATTTTATACAAGTTTAAATTATACTTGAAATTTATTTTATTACCAAAATGATAGCAATTAATATTTTGGTGAGATATCTTGCAGGTTGATATTGGTACATCAATTTGCTCGTATAAATACTTTATTACGCTGTAAATATATCATAAAGCTGATTAGGATAATTAACGTTTTAATAATATGTTTAAATACCCGACTAATTTAGGTGGAAAATTATGACTATAAAGTTATTAATTTTTGTTTAAAACAATATTATTATTTACAGTATATTTATGTAGTTAGCTACATCTACTCTATGGACGTCAATGTCTATTTTCGTACAGTTAGCAACGCAATGGGTCAAAATGTTTAAAGAGTGTGCAAGTAATTATAGACCTTAAAACTTAATAATTTAGGTCTTCTATTAGTCCCGTAATATTTCCAAGAAATAATGTTCTTTGCCTCCGCGATATTGAAATGACTTACTTGTAGGATCTCCAATAAATTAAAAATCCATTTTCAAAGTATATCAGCCGTACTTTTAATAAGAAGTTAAGTTTTCGAGCTCGCTATTGAAGTTATACGAGTACGCTTTCAATGATGAAGGAATAAACTTCAATAAAAATTGTTTTTGAGAAATGGTTTTGTACGATTTTATTCGATTCAAAATGTTATTACGTTTTCAATAAGTATAATCGAAGAGGGCGAAGATTTTTTTAAACTTTGCTTATATAAATTGTTATATAAGCTAATCATAACAATATATATTTATAAATTGTTTTAAATAAAGTCTCCCATAGCGGGGGTCTAAGTTCGAATACTGACACGCATTCGGCCTTTACAAAGTTAAGTGCGTTTTGTAACTCAAAAATAAAAAAAAACGCCAAAGAAAAACATCATGAGAGAACCGGCACACCATAGAGATGTTATAAAGTATGTTATGATATGTGTGTGTTGTAAGAGTTATGTGAAGTAGGCACTTAGCCACCGTGCTAGACTATGGCGTAAAATCTTCTCGTCCAGTACTAGAACAACAAAAGGGTTTAAAAAAATTAACAGACTAATTTTGTCTTTCAGTCGCCGAATAGTGAGTAGTTATTTATTGCCCATAGGAACATTAAAATATAGGTAAGAAATTACTGAATTTCAAGCAGGTTGTGACTGTTTTCACAAGATTAAAAATAATTTTATTGCTGTAATTATAATATAAAATTATTCTGATACTTAAACTATAATTAAAATATAAACCTTTTTATAATGCGCTTCATAATAATATAAGTTATTTTGAAGGAAATATGTACATTTTTCAAGGCTTGATTTTATCTATAATTATAAATTATAATATAAAGCTGAAGAGTTTGTTTGATTGTTTGGTTGTTTGATTGTTTGAACGCGCTAATCTCAGGAAATAATTGTCCGATTTGAAAAGTTCTTTCAGTGTTAGATAGCTCATTTATCGAGGAAGGCTATGGACTATATAACATCATGCTAAGATGAATAGGAGAGGAGCAACAATAAAAAATATTGCGACAGCGGCAAAATCATTTATATGGCAAAGCAAAGTTTGCGGGGACAGCTAGTGTTAAATAATTCTTGGCATAGGTATATAAACGCGTTTAATACGCTGCGGCGGAAAGACTAATTTGACATTTCCAAATTATAAACGTTACGTGCAATAAGGAATATGTCTCTTAATTTTACATTACACACTCTACCCATTACCACGTTATCCCACACTGGCTTAGTTGAGAGAATAATAAATATACTAGGTATAAGAATAGTCTATTGGATTTTCAAAAATGTTAAATCTTATTACCGCGGTGTTATACTCACATATTCTGTATGAATTTTATTTCAACATCTTTTATACCCAGAACTGTTATATAGCGTGTAAAATATTAAAATTCAGGCCGAGGCGCGAGCGGTCACGCGCGGGATAGGGTTAAAATTCAACAGTTTTCGCCTTTCACGTAATTTATTCAACTAAATTTCGGACATGCGAAGAGATGAGAAAATGGCCTGTTTAGTTCGCCACGGGCGCGCGCCCCGCATATTATATTAGGGTAATAGTTTAAACTGGCATTTATTGTTGCCCCCACCAGGAACTGCTCCAACAATAGAAACGAAATAAAAAGAAAAAACAGACTTTACACTTTTATAACACTAATTTTATTATTCATAATCCTATGTATATTATTATTAAATAATTTCGTTACCGTATTTCCTTTCATACCTGTCTACATACTTTATTATGATTTTGGCAATAGACACTTCGTTTATATACTTGTTAAGTTTCAAGGGTTCAAGTCGCTTTTTATAAATACATAGAAACTCACATGAGCAAAAAATATTAAATATTAAATTGAACATAAAAGTTTGAAAATAAAAACAGTTGTCTTGGCGTTAGACTGTATAAAAAGATTGCAGTTGAGCGATAAGACCGCCATTTGGACCGGAACATACTATTAAGTTTTATTGTATCATGTATTTATGAACAAAATATTGTATTATGGTAAGTACGGTGTTAGTAAAGTAAACAGTGGAGAGCCCGGAGGTACATAATTACCGTGTAGGCACCGCGCCGCCGCGAGATTGCAGCTATGCACGACACCTAATTCAAACTACGAGTATATTACCCGTAGTCTCGCAGTCCACTCCACTAGATTAGTTGTTACCACGTTTAATCTTAAATAATACCTGTCACACTGTATTTTCTTTGCATGTGATAAAAAATTGTGATCTGTCATATCAATTGCGATTTTCTTCTATGTGTGAATTTCTTCTATGATATTATTAAGATGTTATAATTATAATTTCTTTTTTATAAAAATTATAATGCTTAACGTTAATCAATATTATTGTTACAAACAAAACAACGGCCAGGACTTTCTATTAGAGATATTTCTTTGTTAAAATGTAATTTATATTTTGCTATACCTACTATAAATTACAGTGAAGCTCTCACTGCCCAAGACATATAGGAAGCCAGAAGCAATTTCAAACAGAATGGCAGCAATTTATCGCAGGTACGGAATTATATCGAGTATGTATTGAACACGCTGTGCATTATAATTGCATTTGCTCGATCGCGCCCCGCAATACTACAATGTGTCCCCTGTATGCGCAATACAACAATGTGTCCCCTGTATGAGAGGAGTAAATGATTGTTAGAAGTATATCTACTTTAAACAATTATCACAGCCTTGTATCTCGTTAGGCGATGCCTGCGAAAGCTAGAAAAAATCTCATAAACGTAAAGTATTTAATTTATTTAACATTTAATTAAATCTATTTAATTTAAACAGACTTTCACATTATCGCTCATTTTCACTATGATCATTTATTTTATCTTCTTTGGGGATAATTTTCCAAAATCGTTATCAGGTATTTGTTTGATAAAAAACATTAAATATCAATTTTCATACTGTTTACTTAAAAATTTGCGGATTTACAAACAAACTTTCGAACCCTAACTAACTCGTGTAATTTAGTCAGTCATGTGTATAATACACGTATTTATCATGCAGTCATGTGTATAATCCATTAACAGCGTTAATTATCATTGTACGTAAATACACTACATTTAATTCTCTATTTTGTCATCCACCCGCCACGGTCCAACGCTTCGTGTAGGTACTCAATGGATAATTTAAACCGAACCGTGTTACGAACATAACATACGGTGCTATAAATGTATGTTTTGTAGGTAACAACGCCAGTCAAAGACCAAAGCGCCTACGCAATGGCCGTGTTTAACTAGTTCCAAGGGCATTCGACATTCTTCCTTAGTCGCGTAACACGAATCGATTTAATTCATTGTGTTGCCCGAATTACTAAGAAGTGACACATGTATTCATATTTTATGTGCTTGAAATCATTATCAATTGCCATGTTATTAGTGAACGTGCAGTTTAGCGTTATCAGCAAGAGCGTAGTATCTGCGAGATAAGATGTGTACCAAGTAATATTCCTAACCCGTCGTATGCGGTTGTGAAGTTTGTGTAATACAACGAAATGATATAAAATGTATTCAAATACATTGAAGAGAATCTGAATCAGTTTGTAAACAATGAAACACAGGAAACTGTTGGTATTGTTTTCTCTGTTCGCCGCGAACTTGGTCGACCAGCCGGCTCCCGAAGTGACGATCGGGCAAGGGATTTTGAGCGGTAAAATAAGCAAGGATGGGTCGTTTTTCGAATACCTCGGCATCCCATATGCGACAGCTGACAAGAGCACTCGTTTCCAGGTACGGTGGCCAGTGTTTTTTGCTACTTTATTCCCGTTTATTATTGTTCCCCATATGACGTGCATGTCTGCCTTTACGGCACGGTTTATCTTGTTTTTGAAGTGACTTTTTATTACACAGTACTTTTTTTGTGCATGTTATGTTTCTGCATTATTGCACAACTAAGTGTTCTTCATGTTTACTTTGTGCATTCCTCAAACATTTGTCTAATGTTAACAAAATTATACCAGTACTTTAACTATTGGTACTCATAATGTTGCTACTCATTCCACTTAACAACATTGTACGCTGTTAATGTGGTATACCTATATCAATTACGGAGTTAATAAATAGGTGACTGACATTAGTGCTATTAAAAGGAATTATGGAAAAACGTGCTCCCTTCTTTTGCTTAATTCTGTTCTATACGGCTTTCGTCAACTATTTTACTTATATGCCAGAGGATCATGTATGTTAACCATATCACTTGTTAAATTACAGGCACCCGGTCCAGCCCCAGCATGGAACGGGATATACAGAGCAGTGGACGAAATGTATTCTTGTCCGCAAAAAACATTAATAGGCGTCGTGGGTTCAGAAGATTGCTTAAAGGTTAATGTATATGTACCAGCGAACGCTAATAAACCTTTACCAGTAATGGTCTACATTCATGGTGGTGCTTTTATATTGGGAAGCGGTGGAAAGTTATTATATGCACCGGACTTCCTGGTCCATAAAGACATTATTCTGGTCACTTTTACGTATAGGCTTGGCATACTTGGCTTTTTGTGTTTACATATTAAAGAAGCTCCGGGGAACGCTGGGTTGAAAGACCAAATAGCTGCTTTGAGGTGGGTCAAAAAGAACATAGCCGAGTTTGGCGGAGATCCGGATAATATAACTCTATTTGGTGAAAGTGCTGGAGCTACATCGGTGTCCATGTTGATAATAAGTAAAGCGGCTAAAGGACTTTTTAACAGAGCTATTATGCAGAGCGGATCGGCAATATCAAGTTGGGCAATTAACAGAGAACCCTTACAGGTAGCCAGTTTGTTAGCGGGAACCTTAGGATATAACACTAGTGATCCGTACGAATTGTACGAAATATTCTCGGAAATGGAATACTCCGATCTAATATTATTAAAAGCAACCAAAGTTTTAGGTAAATACTTCGACACTAAACTTCTGCATTTGCCTTGTGTAGAAAAAACAATAGAGGGGGTTGAAGCAGCAATAGATGATCTACCATACAATCTCCTAAATAATGACCTTGTTGATATACCTATAATTTCTGGTTTCAATAGTAGAGAAGGCTTATTTTTAACGGCTGGTGATACCGAAGACACGCTTAAAGAATTGAATGATAAATATCTATTTGCAAGTGATTTAGGTTTTCCCACAGAAACTGAAGCAGAGGCTGCAGCGGCGAAATTACGAGAATTCTATTTCGGGAAAGACGTGATAAGTATGAGAAAGATTATGAATGTATCTGAGCTTTATACGCATGCATATTTTGAAATGCCATCTATAATGGAAAGTGAAATGATCTTTTCAAAAAATAGAGCACCTGTTTTTACATATTACTTTAATTATTCTGGTGGCAGAAACTTTCTGAAAACACGAACTGGATATTCAAATGAAAGCGGAGCGTGTCATGCCGATGACGTATTCTATTTGTTTGATTCAAGAATCCTCATATTTCCTATAACAGAGAAAGATAGAAGGATTATAGATGCTCTGACTACTTTGTGGACTAACTTCGCTAAATATGGGTAAATTTTATTAACAACACCGTTATTTATTCTCACAAAACGCCTTGCATGTTTTGCGATAGAGTGCATGCTGATTCTTAAGTATGTTATTATAAAAGGCATTTCCTACCACGCGAGTCTAGAAACTCCTGGGAAGTATCAAGACATCCCATCAGGTAGGAACCTGATACATATCGAAAATGGACTGTAGTTCATTAAATTATCTTTTAAATTTAAACAGTATAGACGGTCATTGTCAAGGACAAAACTAGTGTACATATTGCATAAAATCTTCAGACTTTTTTATCAGTCCGTTAGAATTTAAAATAGACCAACTTATAATATTTGTATAATAGTTCTGTAACTTCTTGTGGAAAATTAATTTCTACCATAAATAGCTTTATGTATGATATTGAATCTTTCTTTCAGAGATCCGACACCTGACAATACTAATCTGGGAGTAAAATGGATTCCAACATCCAAGGATCATCCAAATTTCCTGTACATAGAAGATGAACTGAGAATGGGACCAATGCCCAATCCAAAGGCTTATGAACTTTGGAAATATTTGTATAAATATCGTAGAACTAAATTATAATATCGTAAAAATAATATCCTTTCGTACATACAAAATAATTGGCTGTGGTAATTTAAGTAGAATATAAATCTTGTAAAAATATTGATTGCCTAAACGAAATGCATTTATAGTATATGATGGAAATCGAATAATAAGCGGGTTAAACTGGACAATGAAGTTCTCATAGTAGCCGTGGAAGGCTGAAGTGCTGTTGGGGGAAATGTGATTCGAAGCTGGAGTTCAGAGGTTCGTTATTAGAAGATACCTCGAACTGCTAACTTTCTTTATAACCTTAGTGCAGCAAACAGCCGGATGTTCCACCTCATCGAAAATAGTCACCGTGGCCATGATGGACAGTTGCAGCGCCCGAAGAATCACCAATACGTTGACGGCCCCAAAAGAAAGTACTTTCGGGACCTTTCTCGAAGAGCCGTAAGTCGTAGCGCTTCGGTAATACTTTAAAAGGAAATTTATTTGTCATTTAGCACTTGCGCCATAGAAACGATCGTGTCAACCGAAACGCGGAACAACGCCACATGTCCAGTTGACCTTGGTCGTGAATTACATGTTTTAGGTCGAGAAATCAAGACTCTAAATTATACTCAATAATTTATTAGTACCTCTAGATACAAATAATTGAAAACTACATTAGCAACGTATCCAAAGTAATTAATACATATTACACTTTCAAATCATGGAGTAATTCAATATTCTGTAATAAACAGCATCAAAGCTGTTATTACTATTATATTATGTTGTCAGTAGTCTCATCAAGTAGCTATTGTCAGATATGGAATAAAACAATATCACAGCAATACTTGAGATAATTCACACATTTAAATAGTTAAGTTGCTTTAAAAAAGCAGGCCATAAATGTACGAATTCTATACACTTCAATATACAAGACACTTAGGTACATCCAGACATAGAGAAGACACTCGTGGTTATCACATAAATACGTGTCTTAAGTGGGAATTAAACTCACATCCTCCGACGGGGCAGTAAATTTCACTAATCCGTGAAAAAACTGGCCGCTTAGCACTAGGGCGCCTATACAATTTATCCAACATTAAGATAGACTGCCATCTATTGTCGCTCTCTTTTGATTTTGCAAATTTACAAAAGATGGCGCTGATCTTATAAAGCGTCGAAATTAGACTTCTAACGGTCGCAATTATGCATCCACACAAGGCGTACAAACTACAAAATATAAATTCGTGTCAAGATTTTAACTTTTAACTTTTAAATCTTGACCTCATTTACGTTTTTCAATTATTTGTGTATTCTTTATTGGTGTTAAATTTACAAATCTCTAAAAATATTCTTTCAACATAGCGACAATCACACGTATTAAAGCACGGGCATTTTTCCTTGATATTTCTTTAGTCCCCAAAAAAAAATTATTATCCACATGTTCGTTTGCAAATAAATGAATCAACGTAAACTGAACTCATTCAGGTACATCAAATATTACGCATACTTAAGATTATGAAGCAAACCTCAAGTCCCACTAGTAAAAGGTACATAAAGCGAATACCTAACTCCTTTATCTGTCTGTCCCATTGAAGACGGGACAAAAGTAGAACAGCTTGGCATCCCGAAAGATTATACGCTGAAATCAAACGATATTAAGGTAACATCTTAGTCGTTTTAAATAATTAAATCTAAGGCTGTTCTGGAGAAAAATTGTAAGCTACAGGATGCCAATCCCAATATTGGACGCGTGACCGGAATGCTCTATGAGCGGTGTTGCGAAATTTTTATTAAGCGGACCTTACACCATTTTTTATTCCCTAAACGCAAGTGTTTTTAATGTATGGTTAGTAACAGACTACGCGCATACGGAATGTATATTATTGGTCTTTGTTTTATGTGCCTTACGTTACTGTAAGTAGACAACTGAACTAACAGTTTAATTTTCCAAGCTTATCGCACAAATATTTTTAAATAAGAATCGAACCCACAACCAATAGCTTAGCAAGCAGGCTAATTTGCTCATCATTTTTTAAAAAATCAATTACAAGCAGTTTCGAAAAGAACGGGTACATAAAACTTATCTAATTAACACAAGTTATTCGCGGACTTAATACCAGTATGATAATGATTTTTATTTTGATTTTATCGGATCGCAAAGTATATTTGATGTTAAGGCTTAAATAATTATCTATGATAATCTACCAAAAAGTTGGACACCTAAAAATTGATTTAATCCTCCATTAATGATTCAAAATCCCAATATTTATGAAAGCTATTTAGAACTTCTTGAAATTAATTTGTCACCCTTATTCGGTAAGCCTACAGGAAAGCGACCCTTCCTGTTCCAGTGCGTATTTGTATTGCAGCTGCGGGAGGCCTGGCGCATACTCTACCACGTTGCTCCAGTGCGAATTGATGGAGGTACTGGTTTGTGGCCAACGCATGTGTCGAATGCTATTAAATCACATTAAAAGCCTCCCACGAGGTTTAATGGTTAATGCTGGAATGTAATTATCGGGACGTGCTCCTTTACGTGCCGTTTGAAGCAAGGAAACTATAGTTACTATAGTTATACAGTCACGCCTAATTCCCTTAAGGGTAAGCACACACTACGCTATGTGTGGTCTGACTTAAAAGATCGGGTACTTATAGTTTGCCTAATAGTTTCCCTTAAACATTCCTGGTAGTTTAGGGGTTTGTGACCCTGTCTGTTGAGCACGGTGCTGTAGATTTGATTTTCGTTCGGAAAAAATATCTGTGTATTAGCAGGAATACCTATTTGGTCTAAGCTGAAAGTAAATAAAATCTGTTAAAGTATCATCACCTAACAGTCATCTGGTTACAATAGAACAGGCTTGCCTAGTTTAGGGCAGATGACCATATGAGATGCGCCAAAATGATAGAATATTCTATCAGGATATACAGGCTTATTAGTATCGAGTCTATGAATTCGAAACCAACTCACCTTTTCATACATAAAACTTTCATAAATATGTATGCTGTATGCCTTCATAAAAATATGTGCAATTGAGGAGGCGAAAAGCAGCAAAGGCGGTATCCAGGAACAGGAAATATTATCAGCATTACGAATGAACGACCGAAATAAAACCGTGGATTTTATGTGGACCATAAAAAATGGTTTTGTTCGTCGATCGCGAGTCAATGATTTGAAAGGTACATACAGCTGTGTTTCGGATAATTTCCAATAAAATTATTTTTTAAAACCCTTTTTATTTGATACTCCTTGGTAAATTATTTGTTAAATCGTTGTTATTGTGTAATTGTACTAATATAGCATAAATTCTTGATTTACTATCGCAATTCTTGATTTATTATCCGAAAACAGAGAATTTTAAAATTGCATTTAATTTTGCCTGTATAGACCGTTGTTCAGGTCCATTGTCTACCCTACGGTCTACCCAGGTTGTACGCTTGCCTAGAAATTAATATAAGTAGTAAAGTGGCCATCCATCCAAAGTCCCAACTTCCATTTTATTCACTCGACATGTACACATAAGATATGTGTACATTAACAGATTTAATGCAATTGTTATCACGATTATGAGAGGTTGTGGTTTGATCATGTGAATTAATCATAATAAGATTAGTATGTGTACAAATATTTTATAATATATTTAAAATTGAATTCGTATTTAAGTAATTTGCATATCTGTCAAAATTTTTAACTTAATCTTATCTAGCTATTTTGTTAACTTATCTGAAATAATTGATATAACTTAAAAAAAATAGGCATCATCGGTAGAATTCTAAATCGTAACTGAATAAAAATTTGTTGGTACATTATCAATTGACTGATCTTCAAAGATATTAAAACTGGAATAAATGTTTCAATTGAATAATCCATAAAAAGACAAATTTTATATGTGACAGATAATATTTCCGGTTTAAAGTCAAAGTTTGAACTTAAACGTGAATAAAGCTATCTGGGAGGATAAGGAGTGCTAAAATATTAAATCCAGGAGTCTATAATATTTTTTTATTACATAATGTATTTTTTATAAATTAAGACTTACAAGGATAAAATAATTTCACCGTATTTACTTAAAAAAAGTTAAAAATATTCAACCCTGTTCTCTGTAGCCCTTGCGGTATTGTCTGTTCACTGTGTAGAAGAAGTCCCAAAACGTCAGTCTTTGATGAAAAGGTCTCGTGCTCTTTTTGAGCTCCAAGTTTAATTCGAGATAATTCAAAGAGCTATTTGTAATCGGTTCCCATTTTAATGGTAATAAATCTGTCGTCTCCGGAGTCGGGTCGCTGAAAGAGATGTCAATTAACCATTAAATATCATACATAATAACTTTGGCATAAGTAAATTGGCAATTAATATTGTAATCCAAAGCATCTTTACAGCGAATAGGTTTAAAATTATTACTACATATATATAATAAGATATGTGTTTATAAATGAGAAAAAGTGTGAGCAGTTTACATACCCATACTTAGCAAAGTTAGTCCACATTGTAGTCATTCTGTCAACCATAATTTGATCTTCAGGAGTCATCCTTCCTCGCAAATTCGCCGAATCAAATAAATAGCCAAGATCATCACCATGGGTCGCACCACCTACTGTTATGTTTCTCCCAATCCTTTGACCGTTTCTACCTCCTATGTAAGTGAAGAAGTAATGATATACATTTTCTGCGCCCTCTTCAAGGTACGCCTTAAAACTTCTTTGAGTCGGATGGTTAAATCGTAAGTCAGATTGAAACTCAATTATTTTCATCTTCGATATCTCGCCCATGGTATCGCCTACATAGAATTTTTTATAGAATTGCCCCATTTTATGAGTTAGATTTCCTAGTTCAAAAGACATTGGTAATTCATTAGCAAATAAATCGGGATTTTCGAAGTACTCCATAGGAAACCTTAAATATTCAAAAGTCATTTCATCTTCTGCATACCCCGATAATATTGGAGTTGTTCGTGCTCTGGGTATACGTATATTAATTGGATAATCCGTTATAAACGGCTCAACATTAGGAAATGATTTCTCAACACAACCTCTTGAAACGGTTCCAAGTCTACTTTTAGCATTAATAACCAAGATAGGATCAGTTCTTGAAAGGAAAGATAGTGCTTCTTCAAAGTTATCCGTATTAAAACCAAGTAGTTCAGCCAATTGTATTGGTTCATTTCTGTCAGAATCAATGATCGCCCAAGGGCAGTGTCCAGTTCCGCTTTGGGTTATGAGTTGATTAAAATAAATCTCTTTATTATACAAGAAGTGAAAATCAGCTGAAACTCCTCCTGCACTTTGCCCGACTAATGTTATTTTATTTACATCACCATCAAAAGCTGCAATATTTTCTTTCACCCATCTTAATGCAATCACTTGATCTTTTAAGCCTGCGTTGCCGGGAACCTCTGGTGTGTCAAGACACAGAAATCCATATGGACCTACGCGATAATTTAATGTCACCAGAATAACATCGTGTCTCACTAAAAATTTGGGCCCAAATCGATCTCTTCCAAAACGACCCGTATGAAATCTGCCACCATGAATATAAACAAGTACTGGGAGCTGATTCTGTGGGCTGGCAGAGTTCGGGACAAATACATTAAGGTGAAGACAGTCTATGGAACCAATACCAGATTGCGCATTATTATCGAACTGAGGACAAACTGCCGAATCATTGATTGCTTCAAATACTGTTTCGAATTTTGGATGCGGATTTGATGCCTGAAAATTAATAAGTTATAAATTAGATATTAGATATATGTCATTGGTCGATGATTATAATTAACAAGACCTATTGAATGTTTTAGGAAAGTTAAACATCGTTATTACAGTTGGCGATTAGAAACATCACAGCTAAATCACTTATTTTATCAAGTAGCAGCGATTGCTAAGATAATGAGACATCATACATATTTTCCAAGCGTACAACCTAAATCGAATTGAGTTCCAACTAACTCCATTCAATTTATTATCATCTAAAGATGAATCTTGAAATCGCTCGCGATCGGCGTGAACGCTAGTTATCTTCCCTATATGTCTATATCTTATTTGCAATTGCTACTAAGGTTCTACATACTTATTCGATATATATTTTTGGTGCTATTATAATACTAATTAATTAGAATTACTTACTGCAAAAGGATTATTTTCATCAATAGTGGCATAAGGTATGCCCAGGAACATGGTGTAGTTACCATCAGTTGCTTGCACCCCTTGTATTAACCCTTGATTTGTTTCAACCAGAGTATCAAAGCGTGCACGACCGTTAACATAGTGGTAGGAAGCGAAGAACACAATGATAATTTTCCAAGAAAACATTGTGTCTACGCAACCAGTGAAAATATTATGTTATTTAACGCTAGGTCCTTTGATTTTATTGCCAGCGAATTCCGTTATCGAAAATATTTATACATTACATCGATAAATTTTAATTTTGATGTCATTATTAATTGATAATTTCAAATATCTTGCATCTATAATCCTACAGTCAGGGAAATAATTGTCTATCCTAATTATGTGTGCCTATCTAATTTATTTCAAAAACGTATAATATATTTTATATGTTTGGAACAAGCGAATTCATTTCAACCTGTTTGCAAATTTTACTATTACTCCGTTATAAGCACCGGCTATAAAAGCAGTATTCGTCATAGGAAAAGTGTTGTCAAGACTGTTTGAACGGAATCCATTGCAAGCGATTGAAACGTATGAAAATGGCTCGACGGACGAAAATTGGCTGCGGCAGTCAGCTTCGTCCGTCCACGTTGGCTGAGTACTGACGCATTAGGGATATACTCGTATATCAGGAGCAACATAAAATGCATGTTTCTCAACGCAGTTTAAATTAAATTGTATGTAAATGTTTCCATTTCATTTTAGTTCAGAAATAATAGTAGATATGTAATAGTTAGTTTGTAAAACATTTTTATACTAATTTTCGATGGTGGTGGTGATGATGGTTTGTGAAAGAACCGAGTTTCACATAAACAATTACTTTTACCATAAATTTCTCCTTATCTAGTCGATTGTAAAGCCTGCGGATTATAACTATAACTGAAATAGCTTATTGATTATCAACGACTTATTGGATAGGGTAAGATGGAAGCGATAAGATTAACATGCTTTATTTATTCGTCGCTTATTTTTGTTATCGATAAATATATTTAAGTACATAGTATTTGTGACATTTCTTTCTCTTATTCTAAGTTTTAAATCAACGATGTTCATAAAAAAGTATAAATTCAATTTCGTTGCAATTTTTTCAATAAGGTACCTACTGCAACTGAGTCAGTACTCAATATACAATACACGATATTACAGCTTCAAGATGATGTCAAATATTTACAAACGAATGTTAAAATAGTCATATCGAAATTCTGTGTAGTTTTTTGATTATAAATCCATGCCGTCCACGGCTAACTGTAGTATCATGATTCTAAACGGTATTATTATATAAACATTTTGAGATAATTCTACACTTTAACGCATTTAAAAATAAACAAAGATATTACATAATGTCAAACATGTCTGTTGTGATGTGATAAAAATATATGTTTACTAAGATATTTGATATGCGTGATAACTATGCTGTGGTGTTGACGCATTCGATTGATTATGACTTTGCAAGTTGCGGGAGATAGCGGTCTGTATCGCGCTAAGTATCGTCCTTTAAATACTCCTGAATCTACTTTATTCACTTTCAAATTATCAACATCACGAGATGCTTTACTTTGATATACTTTTGTATCTGTTTCTTTATGTTAAGTACTTATGTTAATTTAGTAAAAAGATAACGAATTCTTTATTACATTCGTTGATGTTAATCGTTGTGATATCTATGTTTTTTGACAATAAAACAAATTCCATTAATCCTATAACAAGTAAGTTTACATAGTCCAGACTAAATCACATTTGTCGATAACCCTTCTGTGCTCTTTTATTAAGTTTATAAAACAAGTCCCAGAAGGTAAGTCTTTCATGGAAAGGTCGTGTTCCCATCGACATTATAAAGTCGATGTTGAGATAGTTTAGTAACTCATTAGTTATTGGCTTCCATTTTACTGACAAGAGCTCTGTTGTTACTGGAGTAGGATCTCTGAAAAAATATGTTATAGTTGAGAAAGATTCTAAACTCTAAATTGAAATTTCAGACTATTTCAATTTCTATAAATGTTTTATATTTATAATTAAACCATAATCGTTAACATCGTTAAACTAAAATACATACCCATACTTTACAAAGTTTGTATACATAGTTGTCATCCGATTAACCATTACTTGGTCTCGCGGAAACATGACATCCTTGAAAATCGCGTAGTCAAAGATATACGGAAGATCATCGCCGTGAGCCGCTCCGCCTATTGTAACATTATTTGTCAGTTTTACATTTCTAAATCCCAGGTATGAAAAGACGAAGTAATAGACGTTACTAGCCCCATTTTGTAGGTAGCTAACTAAACTTCTCTGTGTGGGATAAATAAAACGTAAATCTGAATTAAAATCAATTATATCCAATATTGAATCTTCTCCCGTACGGTCACCCATGTAAAATTTTTTATAAAGGTCTGCCATTTCATCAGCTTCATCGCCGAAATTGAAAGCAATAGACAGGTCTTTGCTGAATAAATTAGGGTCCCTGTAAAAGTCCATAGGAAATTGTATGTATTCTGCAAGTAATTCGTCATTAGTAAATCCTACTATAATAGGCATCGATTTGGCTCTAGGTATATCTATATTCATCGGATACTCGGTGATAAAACTTTCAACGCCATCAAATATTTTCTCAACGCACGGTCTTGAATCTGTACCTAATTCATTCTTAGCAATTACGACCAAACTAGGATCAACTGTTGAAAGGAATGCGATAGCATCTTCAAAGTCACTTGTGTTATAACCGAGATTTTCCGCTAATTTTATTGGCTCATTTCTGTCGGAGTCTACTATCGCCCAAGGGCAATTCGCGGTGCCACTGTTCATTATCGCCTTATGGAAAAGTATTTCTTTATCGTACAAAAGGTGAAAGTCAACCGACACAGCCCCTGCGCTTTGGCCGCCTAGTGTTATCTGGTTAGCATCGCCTCCGAACGATTCTATATTGTCTTTAATCCACCTCAAAGCATTTAACTGATCCTTTAAGCCGGCATTGCCCGGTACTTCGGGCGTATCTAAACACATAAATCCGTATGGACCGACGCGATAATTGAATGTTACCACGATAACATCGTGTTCTAAAAGAAATCGAGGTGCAAATCTCTTTGATTGAAAATTGCCTCTTTCAAACCTTCCGCCGTATATCCATACCAAAACTGGCAAACGATTTAGGGAAGTCGCTGAGTTAGGAGCGAATATATTCATATGCAGGCAGTCGATTGTTCCGATTGGTTTTCGATCGGTACTATCATATTGAGGGCATATTGCTGACTCGTTAAAGGCATCAAACACTGTAGAGAATGGTGCATGGGGAGTGGATGGCTGAAATAAAAGCTGTATTTAAGTTCAAAAAATATATTTTCTTATATGTATATTGATGTGCTTAATATTTCCTATTTTTATATAACGTCATTGTAATTGTTTCGTTTTTTACACTTGACTTTTATATATATATTTAGTCCAAAACTAAAATCAGATTATAATCAGAAATTCTCTAATCCATTTGACAAAATATTTTAGAGAATTCAAATGATGTCTTAAATTTTTTTTTTAAAACGCTATTAAAATAGGATGTAATATACAATTATGCATGACATATATTTTCTATGTAAACATAAATTAATTCATATTTTAGACAATAATAGTCTTATTTTGTTTTGTTTTAATTTAATTTTCATATTGTTACATTTATTTTTTTCTACTCTTCTGCAAACTGTATAAATAGACACTACAGATATTTTATTTTATCTTTTAATAATGTAATAAAGTAACCTTAAACTTATTTAAACAGTTACTTAACATTGACAGAATTGGCTATGCAGTACGCCAGACTTCCTTATATTTTATTTGTTATATTATTATTTTAAAAAAAACTTACTCCAAATGGTTTGTCTTCATCTATAGTAGCGTAAGGTATGCCCAGGAACATAGAATAGTCACCATCAGTGGCCCTCAATCCTTTTATAAAACCAAGCTTCGTTTCCACTAAAGGATCTATCCTGGTTAGGCAATTTACGAAATTATTCCAACTCAAAAATAAAAAAATAACAAAATGAAAAGGAATCATCTCGACGGCGTGAGGCTTAAAATCGCACTTTGCTTTTTCTCGTCGCCTCGAGATTTTATCGCTCGCATCCGAAACTAGCTCTGTACCTTTGGGTCGGGTTAAATAAAAAAAATATTATCAAGTGATATATCAAAAATACAATAAATGAAAAATATCTATGCTTTGATAACTATCTATGCTTTGACGCTAATATAAAGTACAACATAATTAATATTTGTCCAAGAATATGCCAATTGCATTTGTTTTATCTTGTATTACGAATTCATAATATTTGCTTGCAATTTTAAAACATACTGCCGTATTTAAATTTTGCGTATGTCTTGGTAATCGTAAACAATGTATGTAGGTATTTAAAAAATTAAAAACATCTTTAAAATGACATACAAACTCATGAAATAAAGCTGTTATAATTGAGATTATTGGAATGTTATCTATTGACTGTTGACGCACTATTACGATAGTGTCGTTATTGTCACGCCCCACACGTGACGCTCAACAGATAATGAATATTATATATTTTTTGATGTATCTGCCAAAACTCATGGCTGGCTCGAATCCTTTTATTAGCTGTACTGCTGGCCATGGGATTCCTCTGAAATTAAGGAACACCAGGAGTTTACTCTATCAGTAGGTGGCCAAACCCTCTGTTAGATGTTTTTAAACTGCCTTTAAGGTCTCCGTTAAGGTTTAACGATGGTTACGTAACGCTAACAACGCATAGAGCTGATGTAACACTTTTTCCTTATATCACGAGATTTTTCAAATATCGATAATCAAAACATCCATATAAAATTGTATGTTGCTTAAGTGAATTCTACATTAAAACCGAACATACTTGAATCGGCTTGTTGACATAATGTTTGCTCAGGGTTAGTCCACAATTAAGAAGCACATGGACATCAACACAGCTAATTTATATGCATACAGAAGTAAAAATAATATTGACCATACCGATTAATGTGTATTAAATATGTATTCTATAAACATGCCAAAAAAACCTTGTTAGTACTCTTGGTTTTACCAGGAATGTATGTATTGTAACCCTATATACATTTCAGATATGTGGTGCTTTCATTGGGAGCTCTGTTTAGATTTCAGACATATTAAATGGATTATGTTATATTGAATTCGTAATAACTTAATGTATATAACTCAATTTTCTAAATAAAATAAATATTTCAATTTTCGGCGACGATAGTACTTGGTCACAATCTTGTAAGTTAAACACTTTTGATTTATAGTTAATACGTAAAGTGGCAAGCAATCAAAACTTGGTGTCTGCT
>DWQT01000071.1:0-32804 GCA_018244895.1 Myscelus amystis hages | reverse complement strand
ACCCAAAAAAGTAAATTGGGGAATAAACGTGAAAAGGGCACAGGGGAGCGAAACGAAAAGAGCAGGGTTTCCCAACCATTTTTTCCCCAAAACCCCCCCCCCCCCCCCCCCCCCGCCTCCCCTCAGCCCAAAAAAAAATTTTCATGCCAAGGCAAGTTTCAACAAAAATAAGAAACGCACATATCTAGATTAAAATTGGTTCAGCGATTGAATGGCAAATAGGGTAATTTACCTTCTCGATATTTTTTTTTTTAAATGTATTCGTACAGATTTCTCTACGCCCCCCCTAGTGGGGCGTGCCCCCCTGCCTGGTCGGGAAGTCTAGAGCAGAGAAGTATAGAGCAATAGACAAAGAACATAACATAATTACATCTGGGATGTCTTGATTTTCTTCCTGGTGCTGCTGACGTTCTCGTCATTGTCGGGGATGACGATCTGGCCGGTGGCGGACGCGAGCGAGTTGTTGGTCTTGCGGCAGGCGCGCGCGGGCGGCGGCGGCGGCGGCGGCGGCGGCTGCTTCTTCCTGGCGGCACACCTGGTACGCTTCTCTTTCCCCTTGGCTGTCTTCGCGGGCCTCTGAGGCATCTCTTTGTCCTCTTCTTCCGCCTCGTCCTCTGCCTCGGCGTCGGCTTCGGCCTCCGCCCGCTCTACCTTCTCGCTCGCCGAGCTGTCGCTGTCGGACGATGTCGATTCGCAACGTCTGTAATATACACAACCGTACACATCACGTCCACTTATCACGCGTATATATTTCCAGAGGAGCATATTTTATTCGACGACGACGTATTGGCTTTCAATTGTTATTAATCAACTGAAACTACTAAACATATACTAAAGCATGCAGCTTCACACACACACGCTGGCGCACACCGCACACACGCACAAGCGCGCGCTACGTCTACGTGCGGCACGATCGAGTTACGAACTGGACACACACACGACCATGCTATTGCACCGGCTGCGATGCGAATGAAGTGACATTCGCTGATTAAATGTTCCGTAGGCGCTCAATTAATACGCAAAGAAAAAGAAAAGAAAACGAACCAAAAGAAAATCAGTCAAAGCCAACAACTATCAGGGAAAAGCACGTAACGGACTGGATCTAATCTGTAGGCGATCGAGCAATAAGCTTTCTATACGTGAATGTTGAAAAGCTTAGGTGTTTCACGAAAATATTTCATTATATAAGTACACAACATAATGATATTTAAATGGAATATTTGAAATGATTTACATCGTATTTTTTTATACAATCGAATAATCAATACATTTCCATTGCAAGGATGGGAAGCGATGTGAAAACAATATTAGGGATGTTCCGAATTGCGATATTATGTTAGAGACAAAAATTGTACATTTAACAACAAAAGACAATTTTCCACGAGGCGAAATCCCGGTTATCTAGTCAATAGATCAATACCGATCGCGCCTAACACCGTAACGACCGCAATGATTAACGATAGAAACATCAAAAAATCGACATATCGAACAATTGCGTAACGGAACGGTGCTTACAGTCTTGACGTCCGTTAACGCTAAGGGCGCGTTCCCACTATGCCGTGACGATTAATTCATCGTTGGACGGCTTTCGTCTCCAGTTGTTCCCATTGAAATGACTATTAATATCTGTTAATATTCGTTCCCGTATCTGTCATCATTGAGAATAAAAAATCGTGTCGTCTTGTACGTGAACAGCTCCATTTATATACATACTAGATGGCCCAGCGAACTCCGTGTCGCCTTACGACAAAATAAATTCTCGTTATTCCCGCCTTAATCCCGATCTCTCGAGAACTCCAGGATAAAAAGTAGCCTATGGGTTTTATTCTGGGTCTTCAGCTACCTACATACTAAATTTCATCTTAATCGGTTCAGTAGAATTTGTGAGACAGAGTAACAAAGGTCCATACTCGCAAACTTTCGCATTTATAATATTAATAGGAGCCACGGCACTTTAAACGACACGATAATCTGTCGTCACGACATAGCGGTTTGACGCCGTAAGGCCAATTGTATTTGAAACATCCCCAAGATGAAATGAATGCTGCAGGCTAACGGCGTCGCCGTACCTCTTGCTGGTGTGGGAGGACGAGCCGAGCGCGGCGGGCCGCGACCGACTCGACGAGCCCGCCTCCGCGGCCCGCCACTCCTTTTGATACGATGTCAGTCTGTCCAATAGAAATACATGTCAATGGAAGACACAACCGCCTACTTATAAACACCAGCTAGCTGCGCCGACACGAACCGAATCAAACTGTAATTTCTAATGCGCACCTACCTGATAGAATCATGTTCTATTACACGCTTACCTTTGAACGCGAAATTTAAATATCGTAACGATGCACGCGTTGATTGGTGTTCTAAATACAAATATCGCAGGGAGCTAACTTTTTTCTTTTTCTGCAATAAGTTACGAGCTCGCTTGATGGCCAGTAAGACGAAGTGTCTACAAAAAAATCTATCTTCGTCACGTTGGCTACCTACTGCGTCAGCGTTCGTAATTTAAACAGGCAAGCGCGGCGAGTGCGTCGTACCTCAGTAGGTTCCTGCGGTTGGCCCTATCGTCGCGCGCGGCGTCTGCGTCCTCCCTGGCGTTCTCCCCGGCCGCGTCATGTACGCGAGTCTTCTCTTCGCGGTCCTTCTGGCGTATCTTCTGCACGCGGCTCGACGTGCGCCGAGGTTTGTCCTCTAGCAGCCTGCTTTAGAATCAACCGACAACCGATTATTATTATTATACGTCGCACACACACACACACATAGACCGAAAACATTACACGCACACATATCGTATACACAGAATCACAACAGACAAAGCAAGCCAATATTGTTACGCTTCGGAAAAAAGAGAGATGAACAATATGAATGAAGTCGTTGAACATTTTTCAAAATGTCAAAGCTCCTCCAGACAGTACCAGGGTAATACTGTGCAATTGTCAATGGGGAAAACAACCACGGTCCAACGTGTGATTACATGGAACGGCGTGACTACAAGGAGACGCATACATATGTACATGCGCTTCTGTAAAAGTGAATGGGCTAAGTCGTAGTACATTAAAAACAATCAATAAGTTTGTAAAAGTAAAAGAAACGACGTCACCAAAGGGGCGAGAGAAGAGTTTAAGTAATAAAATATTATAAATCCTAACAAGACGATTCAAATAAATTATAAAAAATAATCCTTTCTTAAAGAACTCCAAAATACGTCACACGCCGAACAATGTCTTTAATGAGTGCGATTGAATCGTCTCACTAGGTACACGAACCGCAACAACAAGTATGATTATTATCTGTTATTGTGTACAATTTGGAAGAAAGAAACCTGTATTATTTAGCACCAAATCATAGTCAATTCAATCATTACAGCCAATTGGCTCCTGGGAGAGTACGAGTATCAATCGATATCGAAGACCGAGTTTACTTAAAAAAAAACCGTCCTTTAACGCACTGAAACCTTTTCGAACGTTTTCAGAATTACCGGCCTCAAAGAAATACGCGACGACGTGGGCGGCAAAAGAAAAAAAAAATAAGTCTCGTCAAACGCGTGTCGAGGCTTCGCCTATTGATCTAGCTATTTATACCTAGCAGTTCAATACAATTTGGGCGGTTGAACAGTTTGGGATATATGAGAGCGAAGATGCTTAATGAAGTAATTGAGCAAGACACGTGCGCGGCTAAGGACATCAAGCTTCGCACGCCCACACCACACACCAGAGGAAACAATTTTCTCCCGCATCTGAACGCGATATTATCGAACCTGAAAGCGCTTCGGCGAATTCGTAGCTCAACTCTCGCATAATATAAACATTTAATTAAATTAATAAGCATTTCTGAGAACAAACGGTACACCCAATAACGCGGATGCAGCAATTCAGCAGTATACAATTATTTCTCGAAACCGATGCACGGTGTCGTTTATTCATCGTGTTTCATTTTAATTTTCACGAAACAGTCTGTGTTCTCCACGATTTTCATCACCTCTTTCGCCCGGACAAAACTTCCCTCAACGGGTGATGTCTTAAAAACCCCACAGACAATCCAAAAAATCGTCTCTAGCGAACCTCAAAACAGGTTAAAATAAAACATCGGAAATGCCATTTCGCTTTATAACAGTAATAGGTAATAATAATAATAATGATTTGGATATAGCATGCACATTTACGCGTATACGCCGCAAAACATCAAAAGGCAACGTTCAATGGCGAAGCGGGGGTATAGAATGAATATGACAATAATAAATCGGTAAAAATCATCAAGTGAAGCCGGGAAGTACCTAACATAACCTAGCTCGCATCTCTACGATACAGGTAGGCTCGGCTCGCTCTCGGCCGAGAAACATGCTATACATAATATAATCTAAACACTTAGGGGTTGAATTACATTCCAGAGTGATTTTTGGTGAAATTTGCATAAGTAAATGATGAATTTTATTTACCGGACTTTACGCTTTGATTTAAGACCCCGCTCCAAACCCATAAACGCATACGGTACACCTACATCGTCGGCGTCGTCCGAGTCGGTATCGCCGGCACTGTTTAAGTTATAGCTGGTGAATATTTGATCGGATGGCGTTATCAGCCTGTAAACATCATAACCGACATTCTATACTCGAATTAGAAGGCTTTCGCGCGGCAAACGGCAGACCCGTTCAACAGTGCAACGTTAGCGCGACACGATTTTCTTTTTGTTGATTGGAGCCTTGTAATTCAATAATAAAACCAACCAATTCAACAACATCCAGCTATCGGCTACGTAAAGACAAAAACAACACCAACAACAAAAATACATCACAGCATTCATATGAGCTATTCCCGATAAATCACCAATCAATTGAGCGTGGACTTTGAACGGTCTGCGATGACATCGCGAACAATCGGTGCGTTCAAAACAGCGTGGCCGGTCTAGGTGTCACCTGTTACACGGCCCGTTCAGAACTGAAAGACTCGCGTTCAGTCGCGCCACCGAAGGGGATGGGGGTTGCCTACTAGCATTTAATTGGGCAGCTACATGTGTGGAGGTATCGTGTTCTTCATTATATAAAGCAATTGCGAGGAGTGGGCTGTCGACACGTGTTGCCTTCGAAGTATCGTGCGTATTGACACGCATTGTTGATGGCAGACATGACGCAATATTACCCTAACCGCCCACATCAAAACCGCCGGTGCGAGCTTTTGCGCTTTACACGCGCCAAATTAATTGTCACTAGAACCTTCTATGATATCGCGTGATAATATGATACATAGTATCCAAGCGACTAGCTGACCGGGCGAACATCGAACCGCTTTTGAATTAAATGTGTCAAAGTTCAATAACAAAAAAATAACAGACAACTATCCCATCTTTCAAGTTGGACCAAGCGATAGATTTGTACAAAATTTCATCGACGCTTTCGGAGATTATCGATAATTCGATGCGTAAATGGTCACAACTTGCGTGCAGTAGAAATTAATTTACTTTTTTTTGCAATTTTCAATTGCGCTATAGGTTTCAGCTACATACATGAATTCCGTATCGTTTTACTATTGAATAGTACTCGTTAATAGTTTTAAAATTGTTAACTGCCAAGCGGCCTTTGTTAGAAAAACTCGCGTTGTGGTGAAACATAAAAATGTTGACAAAAATTATACAATTTTTTAACTTTTCTGATACACCAATTGATTATATTTTTTTATTGCAAATGCTAGTGAAACCAACAAAATACTTTTAATAGAAAATTAAAATAATACAATGTCAACTCATGAAACTAGCATCCCGATTTCTCTAAGATAATACTATGGATATACATATATGTACGTCAAATGTATTGTGCGCATATTGTCGTGTTAAAATATACTCATATACGTATGGATAGTACCTATATACGCTTAGATACACTTTTCATCTATTTTTTTCTATAAGGTATCAATTTTTTGTGCTGTATATAAAGTACCCTAAAATAAAATTAAGTTTTAAAGCCGGGTTTCTAAGCAACTGTTTTCTACGAAGTACATACATATAGCTTACTGCCCTTATTAGGGTAGAAAAAAAAATACGATGCACGTCAAAAACAGAATAAAACTGACAAGGAGAGAATCACTATTCCCATTGTTATATATATTTGCCAGACTAATACCTAAAATACAGGTATATTTTTGATCAGAGCAACACCTAGACCGCTGCAGTTCAATATCTATAATTAAATTATTTACGACACGCAACTTATAATACCTTCAAAACAAACTTTGCAATTCGGTTTTAATTTTGTAATTCTCCCAATACGGAAATCCGCTTTCGTGTAAATTGATCAGCATCATCGCGAAAATATTCAATCAATTATATTGGAAAATATATTCGGCCACGGAAATTCATTGTGCAAGCTTACACAATAATTCCGCTTCGCATAGTTTGAAAATATTTTTAGGCACGTGTATCGATTAAACCTGGAAGAGCAAAAGAGACAGCCTAGGAAAATATGATTGGGATAACGACTAGAGGGAAGGAGAGAGCGCCGTGCACATATAAGCGACCGCGCGACATGTCATAGAGAATCACTATTCAAAAAATAAAAACTAACCGAAACCCAAAAACTAAAACCGAATGTGTTCGATACTGAACCGTTTCGTTCGCCACGGTCCGATACGTTAAATGTATTAGGAAATCGTTTGAGATAACCCATATAATACGTATGTATTATACGTAGAACCAAAGTACATGTGTACGATACACAGCGCCAACCTAATACTAAAATGTCCCCATATTGATATAAATATGTAATATAGTAAAAATACGATATTATAAACAAAAAAATTTAGAGCAATAGAACTTTTGCTTTGAAAAAAGATTGTAAGTACTGAGTATGAAGAACCAGTGTAAAATTTTTGGAAACATATACTTGATTTTTTTTATTCTAATACACTTAGATTCGGGATACGCATATATATGTAATTTCGATTGGTATATGTTGTAAACATTTTATTCAATGTCCCGTTTGATATGCTTGGCCCGAGTCTAACAGTTATAAGACATTGACTGTTACTAATTGTTTATCATCCCGAATATTGGTCTGCTGAATTCTGATCTGGACTGGTCACAAACAATCTTGAGTGTTTAATTTCATCTTATAAAAAAGATTACTCCTTGATACGGTATATAACAGACTTGTAGTACACTAGCAAATAGAAATATCACAACAGCACAAAAAACATGAACTTCCAATTAAAACTCACTTTCAACATTGCTTATACAATAATTCTGAACACAAAAAAGTACTGTATTTGTCCATTTCAGAGGGCAAATGTGTTTAGGAAGTACGAGCAGAAATAACTATTGCATTGTCAATGATAATCACATCATTTGAATTAAGAGACATTTCCATTAGCTTCCTTTTCCTTATTTACCCCAATCCTTTATGTACTGAGATTTTGCAGAAACAAATTCAGAATTTTATAATTTCTTCTCGTAAGAGGAAACCTCGCAATTATCTGGCACGAATAATTTTTCAATGTGACATAAATTATAAATCGGATAACACACATTCGAAACTCGTCAAAAATTTAACAGAACCATACAGCAATCAAACATCTAAAAGAAAATGACTTATCATATTTCACTGTTATTGATAAATTACAACAGAACACAATGGATAATCACATTTATTCAATCTTTTGTGAAATTTGACATCATTCTGTTGTATGAAACTTTTTCTCATAAAGGCAGGTAGCAGGTAGGTCCTACCATATGGTACTGGTAAATTGTGGCCCAATCGAATGATGGAAAATGTACTAATATCGGTTATGTTAAACTGTTAACACTCTGTATCTTGACTTGAAGAATTGAAGACATTTTAGTTGCCATACTTAACACTATTAATAAAAACTGAAGAGGGTAGACAACCATATACGATAGGACATTATAAAAGGTGGTCATTGTCTTCCAATATCAGAACATTATTTTAAAGTTTACTGCTAAGACACTTAATTGAGTATTCTTTTACGATGTTATAAGTACAATGGAATTGACTAGTACCTTGAGCATATTAACAAACAATCAATCTGCTTATATAGTGCATATTCTCAGTATAAATGTTTGGATTATCTGATAACCTCTTTCTCTCTGCATTGCTAATTATCATAGGTCTTCAGTTTAACGTTGTCTTTAACTTGCATCTGGATCTAAGATGCAGATTTTTTTACTATTCTTATGAATTCTAGTACTGGTTGATGAAGAATTACTATCCTGTCAGGTGTATTTGTGTATTCATCATTCCACGTAATAGTCATTTCCGTTTATAAGTTACTGTTACAATATTTTTTATTGAATGTGACCGCTCACTAAAATATTTTTGATCTCGAGAACTCCATGTCGATTTACAGTTAGTAGGTAGTAACATGATAGATGTACATCTGACATCACATGAATGGTATTATGCTCTGTCAGTCATCGTTAAATGTAAACAACTTAATGTGGTGTTAAAATGGTGCTTCTATTGATGCAATAATACAATACATGAAGTATGTACAAAATAATGTCAGTTTCTTTCAATAAATCCAAAGCAGTATTTTAAAAACGGCTACATATTGAAATAAATCGATCTAAACATTACCTTTTTCGCTGTTGACGCTCTTTCTCCTGAAAGAGGCGTGGTATTTCCGGCAGAAAATTTATTGAGAGCGAACGGAATAGCTCTTTCTCTGCCTTGCTGGTTGCCTTTCGGAACTTCTCGGTGAGATTAGTCCAATCCTCCTCGGTGAAACACACGACTTGCCACACCCTCTCTGTGGTAGAGTCCTGGTGATAATCATCCCCATAGAACCAAGAGCGTCTCCTATTACTCTTTCTTTTCTTACTTTTACCGGGTGTTTTTATATCCTCACGATATAATCTTGTACCGTAGAAATACCAGTATGCTGAGTCATTGTCATCCCAGCTGCAAATGAAACACATTTCATACACTGCCCCCACAAAGTGTCACTTCTCCCGCAATCAAAACATTAATAACAGTTTATCACCTGTTGGTCACCCAATCAATACTTGACCACACCTAACTAAACTTCATTTTAAATCAAACTGTCCAATGCAAAAGAACATTATAAGTACATCAAATTTTTATATCTCTACACATGTTGAATATCATAGGACAAAATAAAGCAGGCATATTTTTTATTTAATATCAATAACAGGAGCATAAGATCACACCACATGCTACCGAGTTCCTATGTCTTCGGTAATCAGTATGAGTTACTGATTACCGAATACATAGGAAACTGCCATCAAGATCAGACGCATAGCAAATTCTTAGGAATTGGCCGATACAGCTATTACCGTAGTATACCCATTTATCACACTTTTCAAAATAGTCTTTCACATTCAATATAGGATGGAAATTGAACAGAATTCCTTTATTAGGCAAATTCTTACACTATTTTCAATCCCACTTGTTGCTAATTGTGATAACTTACAGGTATATACAGTCTCGGTTGTAACTATATATAAAATGAAGCGATCCTCACCCTAGTGGTTCCACTCGGAGGCTCTCTGCCTCGAGGTTTTTAAATAAATCAAACACATCTTCTGCATCCAAACGGAAGTCACATAATGCATACAATATTTCAACCTTTGTGCGGAGCGGCAGGAATTGGAAATCTATATCAGTGTTAAAGGGATTATATCGGCAAGTGTTTTGACATTTTTTTCGGAAGAGACGCCTCAAATACATCTGCAATTCAACACGATTGTTATAATTGTCTGCTGGATAACTAAATCATCTTGGCAATAATGAGGCGCCGATAATATATCCAGCACAATACCTGATAATTAAACGCCGAGATGTCATTGTACCCTAAGGAACCTTTCAGGAGGCGAACGATCAGCTCTGTTAAAAGCGATTTCCCTGAATGATCGCTGCCATCTGTCAAAAGGGCCTCTTCCAATTCCTACAATATTTATAACCATTAAAGCACAATTCATCACCACTAAACATGCAAAGTTACAAAATTGACAAAATCAATAAACATTTCAATCACAAATAAGTACTTACTTCGATGTCAAAATCCAGAAGATTGAATGCAGTTCTGAACAGGGAACAAAAGTACGCGATGCTTGGCACTTCCCACCATGACTGTACATCCAAAAACTGTGAGAAATTCATTCAGACATCACTTTTCCTGGTGCCGTCCCACAGAAAAACACCTCACTGATATGCCGTAATACCGAGACCCCCGAAATACCTTTTACAATGGAAACATAACCTAGAACGCTTTGTTCTGAGTATTACTTGTTTAATCGACACGAAATAATCATTTTATGGCGTAAAACCGAATTTTTTAACAAATTAAACACCGAAATCGAGATTTCTTTCACGATTTATGATTAAGACAGGAATATGCGTTGTGTATTAGGACACAAACGCCATAACAGTTTACAAGTCGGACAAGTATATCACTTACAATGCCGAAGAGTCGTTAAAACCATCGGCGTTTCGTTTAATATAGAAATTTGTATTATGTAATAAAATATTATTTTTATCTATATATATTTCACGTTTTCGTAAAATATTTTGATACATTCCACTTAATGAGATATGAAACGACTACACTTTCAACGGAAGTTTGTTCGGCCATAGCTTCTATATTTTTTGTTTTTATTTGTACCTCGCTTCCTCTATTTATAAATAGCTATAGAATCTGGTCGAGAGGTATTATGTTTTGTCATCCATTGATTTTGTTTCATAATACCCGTGTAAAGTTTGCAATGTAGCTTAATAATAATGCATTCATAGTATTATTTAGATATAAAAGCTGCATCACGCAAAATGACATGCGTATTGGTATTGATCCAGATGAATTAGTTAACCCTTATATCATAAGGGGAATAAAGTTGTTAATCATTCAAATCTTATAATAACTATCCCGAGTCCTAGTGACATGATGCAACCAAGAGATCGTCAATAATATTTATTTTTTTACATATGATGGTTAATATTTTATTGGAAACTTTTACTTAATTATGTACAATCATAATTAAACTAAATCAAAGTATAAGTATAAAGTATAAAACGTGGTAGGTATTACAAGATAATAGTCCTTGGAAGACCTGTTAAAAAATATTCCCTACAATAGATGATTAACTAAAAGAATGTTCTTAATTTTATAGCTAAATACTATTTATTGCATATATAGGTACAGCTATATTTGCTTTACAATTACCGCTAAGTATATTTTGTAATAATCTTCTTCTTCACAATCTCTTCACAAATCTGTAACGTATCCCTTTTTGCCAAATTTGGGATAGATTCTAATTTAATTTATAATGAATCAATCCCAATTTAACCACAGTTACAATTTTGTCTGTTTGTCCTGTTTTGAGTTAATACTCGGAACCATACTAAAATACTTCGTAGCAGACAGAATCTACAATGTTTCGAATAATTTCGAAAGTTGGTATAACTTTAATCTTTCATGTCAACTGAAAAGGATACAATTATTAAAACGTTACTTAATTTTTAGATTGCAACCAACGAAGGTAGTGGGTTATGGTACTTCACACATATGATACATATTACACACATATCCGATTTGTACTTGCAAGAGAAGCATGGAGGTAAAGGGTGTGCGGGGCGAGGAACGATGGCTTCAGCGCAATCCCTGGAAATCTAGGAATCGGAGCATGACCTAATTATGAATTAAATGCTATATTCTCGCTACTTGTTATAATAAATTCCGTGCACTTGCATATTTAGGCATTGCTGCAAGTTCCTCTATGTATTTTGGCATTATGTAGATGACATTGGCATAAAATGATGATGATGAGACATTGTACCGCATCCGGTTTCAGTTAGCACATCGCGAAACGTCGGCTACCTTCCTGTTGCCGAACTCTGCTAATCCGCAGCATATTATGTTAGTTGACTATGGACTAAACTTGTATCAGGCCATAGATAAACGACGGCATCTTCACCCAGCAATGGCAAAAAAAATACATTACAGTAGATACGTATGGCTAAGTGTTGAATTCCAATAATATTTGGATAAATTGATTCTTTTAGTAAATCTATGACTGCAAAAGGCTCAAACCCTATGTAAAATTGTATTTAATATGTAAGCAACTTTATATACAGTTTTTGGTGTAGACAACCAAAGATGAAGTCCCTACCAGCGTCTATTTTTCCTAATACATATAACTTGGGATCGTGGAAAAGTTTTGAAATATAAAAAGTTTAAACACAACTTTCCTTGGAATATCACATTAGATACGTATGGTCAAAGTATGTATTTAGTGACAATACATTTGAAACTGAATATTCAAGCACGCGGCAGCGTTTGAGCAAGTTCAGGAATGAACTAGTGACGCAGCAGACATTTGTTATTTAATAACTCTAACCATTTGATGTTACTTTTGACCCGTTTATTTTTCCAAATCTATTTTATCGTAGAAAACATTTGGATTATTCATTTAAAGACGCTTAAATAGATAGGATATTACATTTCATAAATGTAGCCCAAAAAGTTTTAAATTACAATGTACAACCTGTGCGCTCTGTGGAAATTGCGGGATCAACGGTAGCCTATGTACTGCCCTATAATTTCGTCTATCTTCTAGGGAAAGTCTCGTTAAAATAGGTTCAGCCGTTCTCGAGAATAACTCGGACAAACAGAAAGACATATAGAATTTTAAAAATTATGTTTCTGTTTTAGTGTCGTGTAAATAATGATAAAGACTTGAGTAAATGCAGTTATTTTGAAGGCACAGGTAGACGCTTCAATTTTTACCGACTTCAAAAAGCAGGAGGTACTCAATTCGGCCGATATTTTTTTTTTTTATGTATGTACACCGATTTATCCGAGGTTTCTGAACCGATTTACGTAATTCATGTTTTGTTTGATGCGGAATAGTTTCGAATTGGTTTCGACTAAATGTTACATTGTCTATCATTTTTAAGGATTTTGGTAAGATCTTATCAAAATAATTCAATGTAATTGTTGCCGCTTAAGTGCACGTTTGTATGATTTATAATGTTGCCAGGCATAATACTTTTCCCGTCCTATCGGGAATAAAATATCCATATTTCTTTGTCCATATTTTACGCACTTTACGTATTAAGTTGTAATGCAATGCAACAAGGTTGCAATGGGAATAGTTTGAGGCCTGGGGATGAAGCAGGACAATTTTTTCTGCTGAAAAGTATGTATGTGTAGCAGATATGTTTTATAAGGAAGTTAAGGCGCTAATCAGCTTACACGACTTTCCTCTAATTCATTTTTTCGTATATTCCATAGTAATGTTATAAATGCGAAAATGTCTTTATCTGTGTGTTATAATTTCATGGCCAAACCGGTCAGTCACTTGAGATGGTAATTGATACGAAAATAGTTAGAGGCCTGGAGAAGGGTATGTGTAAGTTTTTATTAAAATCAAGCTAAATTATTGCCATCATCTATGTTATGACTTGTGTAGCTACATCACACAGAAACGCGAAATGTTTTTGTAGTGGCCAGCTATATGTATTTATTGAATATATTCTATATTATTTATTCTTATTCTATATTATTATTGAATATACGCGGATTTCTGACATGTACCGCATACAAAAAAAAAAACAATTCTATACATACAAATTATACTAAAACGACAGAAAACATTACCACCGTTGTAATTTAGTGTTGCTTAACTTCATTTTTATTTTTGCTCTAAGCCCTCCGTCTATAAATACAATTGTATAACGATTTTTGTGCAAAGAGATAACTAACTGTCATTTATTTTTGCACGTAGTTAGCTTCATAATTTTATATTCAATACGGTCTTTATAATAATAAATTAAATAATATGTATATGAATGAATAGTCAAAGTTACTGAGTTAACTACATAATTGTTGTCATTATAATGGTATGGATTAATGTTTCATTTTCCGTTATTTTGTGTTGACTTGAATGCCCTTTTCTTTACGTCTCACCATATTGTTCTCCAATAAATTTCTAATTCAAAATTCATAAATAAATAGTCATCATTAATAAGTAGTCATAAGTACGATGAAGATTTTAACAAATATTGGCTTGAAAAGAGAATCGTTGCTTATTTTTTTATATTAAATACTATGAATGTAAAGACAAAAGTAGACTAGTGACACCTATGTCAAGAGTTTTGATTAAAATGTTGCATGTTGCAGTTGGAAAACCGCCTTTTCATTACATATATTTCATTATGTAACAGATTATAAATATATTCTGCCAGATGCCAGGATATACAATAAGTCAAAAATTATTAGATCGCGCAATGAACCAAAGTTTGATTTGCAGTGTTGCACTTTGCTTGTTGCTATTGGTAGTTCCCGAAATTAGTTTAATTTAGTTCAGGAAATTAAATTAAATAATGAATAATAGAGTGAGCTAAGACAGTGGCGGTTGATAGTGTTTAATAATAAATTCTGTGAAGTTGTGAAGCCATTTCTTATTAGTGGGTAAACAATCGATATATTTTTTGTAAATAAAACTTAAAGTTGTAATTTTTGAAAGTGATTTAAGTACATTATAATCAATATTTGTTGTAAAGTATTAATATAATGATGTATTGAAGTCATTAAGAATGGCTAACGAAGTTTTATAAATAAATCGAATGTTTGATTTTGTACAGCACATTAAGTATTTACAGTCGTGCGATAATAATTTGTTTGCACATTATTAACGGGCGAATCTCATTGCAGTGCTAGCATATGATGTTCAGTGACGCTATGCGATCTGGTAGCGAAGGCTTATGAAGTCACGTTCGCTCAAATAGTATATGAAAGCAATAATTTTTCGTAGAAAAACAGGGATGTGCGAAACAGCGCGAAATGCCTCGGGATATTCTTAGCGATAGCTTAGCCGTTCTAAGGATTGCTGAGGTATGTATTCTTTAAATAACATTCTAATGTGCATTCCATTCACAATTCTCAACTAGCCCACACATAACCTCTGCGTTTCGAACACTAAAACCGCGGAGTTTTCTCATGTAATGCGCGATCTGTATCAGTGTAAACACAACCAAAATGTTTACGTACTTAGATACATAACACAAACAGTTACATAAATTTCATATACTCATCACATATAAATTAGATTCGCATAGAAACTAACAAACGATCCGTACATACTCACATCTTAATGTTCCAGTGATCATTAACATAATATATAAACAGGGTGTATATTAAAACTTGTATTTAATAAACAAGAGTATTCAACGTGATATTGTCGGAGTATATACAAATTTTCCACGCTCGGTATCAATTTATACTAACAGTTAGCATCTGCTGGTCTATTTTTAGAAGGTCCGAAGCTAACCAGCACCATCGGATTATCTCTTCTATTGGATACACTTGAACAATGTCACTTGAGCTGTAAGTGTTCGCTTCCTATAATACTTACAGTTTGGTAGCGATTTCAATGTGTCTTATTGTCGTGTGAATGATCGTGTTTATCCACAAAATAGGCTGTATCACTTATTTTTTTTTTTGTTGCGTTTTTGGAAGCTTTTAGATTGTTAATTTCTATCTTGTTTAATTTTTGAATCATTTGTCTGAATACTGTTATTACTGTCGGGTTGATTCTGGCAAAATGAATGCTTTCTTATTTTTATCTTTTCCTTTCTGAACAGTTTAAGGTATACATTCGTATATAAAGTGGAAGTTCATATAACTAGACTAATGGTTTCAAGATAGTCATAATTGAATATTTGAAAAAAAAGATGTACATATAATGATTAATTCTAGAACTATTACTTCCTTTGATTATCTATACAATTGCTGGGTTCAGCACAATCAAAACTATAAAACCTTTTGGAAATTTTGATTCTTGAAAATCTATGTAGCTGAGCTCTATATCATTCAGTCTTGGCTGTGTATAATCAGTATTATCACACACAAATTCCTACCACTCAATACCATATTAATAGTCTTCTGTAACTTACACCTCACTGGAAACAATGGACAAATCAGGTTAGATTGAACAGCAACATCTTATGAGGTTACTGTTATGTACTTTATATTATATATGTTATGTTTATGTAATGCAAGTACTATCTCAAGTATGTTATGTAAAATGATTACTCTGCAATGATTAGGTCATCTTCGATTACACACGATATGCATAGTGTTTATATGAAATATGATATGGTGCTCTGAAAAGGGATGACGGCATAGTTGTTAGAATATTGGTCTACCAATATGGAGATTGGTGTTCAAATCGAAGAAAAACATGAGGCAAACTGAAAATCTTAAAGTATGTTGTAAAATATGCAATATCTTTCTAAATGGGAATGTCTCAAATTCAAATTGTTTTATTCATTATAAGGTACATACTATCCTCATTTGGCATATGGTAGACTATGGAACTTCTATTAGAGGAAACTCATGTGCAGCATTAAAACCAAGTTCCTTAAATAGCAATCAGATCTTTGTTACTTGTAAGAAATTTAGTATCTAAAAAACCATTTAGCATTTCATTAAATTCTCAGCATGCGTCAGATTATTGTTACTCAAAATAAAACTTGTTATTTGAAATTAAGACCATATCTCTTTGTTGTTATAGAATGATCATAATTATTTTACCATCACATCAGGAACCTAAAGGGGTAGGCAGAAAGCACTGAGAAATATCTCTACGTTTACAAATCTGTTGTATTTCTTCTACATTAATTGGCTGGCACTCAGTGCTTGTAATCTATCATGAGTATCATATTTTTAGGTTCGCATAATTGATTTGAATGTTATCTGAAATTATGTTTAACTTAACTTCATCTAGATAAAAGATTCTATCTTGACGAGTAGGATGAAGGATGTTTCTTCGAATATCGCATCCACAGACAATCTCATACATAGTTGTTACTTGATATGATTGTTTTGTTTTACAAAGATCTAATATTGGTGTTGAATTTCTTTAACATGATGACTAATGCGATCCTAATAAAAATACCCACAGTGGTCCCATACGAAATCATAAAACAAATGAATACCTATATAGTCTTGCACAATATATTGGAGCAATAGAAATAAATACAATAGTTATTCATAACTATTCATTAATGTCGAAATATTTTGAGGATAGACTGCTCTGGTGTAATTTGAATAAGTAATTTGGTTTCTATTAAGTGTTCTATACTGACACTGTGTAGTTTTAGTAGTTAATATGTCATTCGGTTTAGTGTGTTTTTTTTTATAATAATTTATCGAATTTATGTGATGCCATGAGCAAGCTCTACTGCATGGGATGTGTAGAAAGAAAAAAAGAAAGGAAGAAAGAATTAAAGAAAGAAAATAATAATAAAGCCATAATATGTATTGTTACACTAAAGTTGATCGATGGTGATTGTTACTTAGAGTGAAAGAAAAAATTTTCAATTAGAATTTGTTGGAAAGAGACATACATACTCGTACATACATAAAGTATACAATTTTACAATCCAATGAGTCACCGGGTGAAATGATTACAAAAACTAGTTTGATACAGGGTTCAATTCCAGTGGACATGTCAATCATTAATTTATTCTTCCGCGTTCTCCGATTCTTTCGAGTCTGGGTGGTTATGTGCCTTCACTTTTACTTTGTTTATTATGATTGTGATTTTCTTCTCTCTATAAAACATATAATGTTAGTTCAAGACTGTAATATTTCTTATGTTATAGTTTCATATCTGCGATATCAACAATTATGAGCTTAACAGATTAGACCACCTTGAGATTTAGACCCCAACAGGGCATATAGCATGCATAATTACTTCTGTGTTTCCATCATATTGTGTTTTGTTCTCAGCATGAAGACGAAGAGAATTGGCCATTGGATGAGGTCTCGTGCAAGACCAACAATAAGAAGGCTAACAATGCACCGAGCAAAGAGCAAAACTATACAAAAGACGACTGCGCTTGCTACTACAACTATGGGTAAGTTACTCTATGGGTAAGTTACACTTCTATCTCTAAGGTGTGCAGGTTTCCTCGCGATGCTCTCCTTCACCATTACAGCGAGTGATGAGATGCGCGGCACGATTGAACCCAGACCCCGACTCCCGCGTTCAATTGCAAACCACTAGCCCTATCACTGCTTATCCGGATTGTCCAGTAGTTACACCGTGTATACTGTGGTACAGTCCAGTAGTTACACCAGTGTTTTGTATTATTCTCTTTTCGAATGTCACGAATTCGTTTCAGCCTAGGCGACGGTGCCGCGAACCGTCACACCGATCCGATATACCAATACAAGACGTCCAGTTTGCCGGCCGCCTCGTCCATAAACCAGTCGTGGGACGACATCGTGTGCTCGGCGTTGCGCGTGCCCCCCGAGGACATAGCGAACCAGCTGTCCCTCCTCGACCTGCCCTGCTTCAAGTCCATCCAGCCCGCGGAGCTCACGTCCTGCGGCTGGAATAAGGCCAACAAGCTAACCGTCGCGCCGAATGTCGTCGCCTTCACCAAGAGATTCAACAGGGTACGTATGTTTTACAATTGCAATCTTTACCCCCCCTTCCCCTTGCGAGAAGTTCTATCTTTCTCTTATTACCGCTGCTAGTATTGATAGTAGGTATGCGTAGCGTGACGCTGCTTTGGATGTTCTTGTCGCGCTTTGTGAGTTTCGTATAGTTGGTCTCTTTCTTAGGTGGCTCTATAAGTGGATGTATTACATGTTTGGTTTTATGTATTTTATAATTTATTACAGAATACATTGTTACTGTCCAACGGATAATTACCTGATAATAATTAAATTCAAAAAACTAGAATTTTATTTATGACGCGTGCGACGGTTGTGCAAAACGGAACGTCAACTCGAACTTTGAATGTGGAATCACTTTTTATTCTGAATTCAATTTTTTAAAATACATACACCTAACATTTGATCGGAAACAACTCGGACGACGGTTCTGATGTCTTATGTTATTCAAATGCGACTTAGGTGCGCGGAGTGACGTTATTAAATTGTAAATGGCCGTTTCCGTTGGTGTACTGCTTTTTTTCAAATGATAAATATTTATCGTCCACCCTTCGCGTCGATGTTTCTGCGCAGTTGAATTCGCTGATAAATAACGCAGCTAGGGATCAGCGCGGGTCGAGAGCGAGATAGCACTTTTGTGTCTCGCACAATTGTTATTCAAATGTTTCGTACACGTGTCCGATTTGTATCGCTTTACACGCGGATCTCTAAGCGTACATATTTCCGATGGCTTTGACGTGCAAGTCTCTCAATGTGACCTATGGTCTCTTGTTTATTATAATAATTTTGTATGCGCATACATAAGCTTTTTCTTGGTTTTATAAAAGGTAGATTGCGTCAATGCTGCGCGTGTAGATTTTTTTTCACCCTTTTAGTGGTCCACTGTTGTACCGGATATCCTATCATGGTGAGGGATTTAGGCCATGCTTGTCTAGTGCGGATCGGTAGACTCACATGCCTCAGAAAGTATTATGCACTTTATAACATGTCTAAGATACAGGTTTCCTCACGATGTATTCCTTCACATAGTATAATCATAATTATATAACAAATATTTAAAAAAAAAATGTATTTGAGGACTTTGTCGCTAAGCGAGTATACCGTCCAGTAAATGCACCACAACAACACAACAAAACAAATGAGTCAAATATAAAATCATTGTTACAACGATAACAAAATATTCAAATTGAGAACGTCAATTTGGAGAACACCGTCGGTCCGCTTGCAGGTGAGCTTCTGGACGGTGCAGGAGATATTGAACGGGCAGACGGCGAAGGCGCGCGCGGAGACGATAGCGCACTTCATCAAGGTGGCGAAGAAGCTGCACGAGCTGAACAACCTGCACTCGCTGTTCGCGGTCGTGTCGGCGCTCAACAGCTCCAGCATATACAGGTGCGTTCCAAATTCGAATGCATCTAGACACAACTGTTTTTAAATGGTAGTTATATTCCATTCGCGGTAATCCGACAAACGTTTTGTCGTAGTTTTGAATTTGTCGTAGTATTGAATTTGTCGTAGTATGTATATTACCGTTTGAGATCAGAATAAATCGGAATACATCTAGTCAATACAGTTTTTAAATTGTAGTACGGTCGATACGCGATAAATGCGGCAAACAAACGATTCGCAGACCGCTTTGTCGTACTATCGAATTTGTCGTAGCGTATACTACACTTTGAAATCGGATTGTTTGTAATAGACTCCCTTGTAATCAAATGCCAATGCGTTGCCCGCTTTTAAGGAGAGCTCTTTTTGCGAAGGTTCTCAAAGTTTTTTCATCATCTATTTACCTCTACTTGTATACTTATAATGTGTTTCCTGTATGCATTTACCGTCGAGTCTATTAATCGTATATTGCAAGCCATTCGATATCATGTTGTTGTTTCACCCTTTTAGCTGTTTAAACTTGGACATGGGTCTCCTCTCATAGTCGGAATGATTTCGATTTTAGACCATAGTCCACCACGCTGGCCAACTACGGCTAGGTGGAATTGTTCAGAACAGTTATCGACAGTCGTTGTATGAGAATTTGATGTTTGAATGGCGGTCGTTTTTCTTTTTTTTTGGCACCGTTTCCCCGCAGGTTGACGAAGACCTGGGCGTGCGTGCCCAAGAAGGACAAGCAGCAGTTCGACAAGCTGGCCGAGCTGTTCGGCGAGCGGGACAACTGGAATGCGCTCAGGGAATACCTCAGATCGATCTCGCTGCCGTGCATACCGCACCTGGGTGAGGGCTTCCAGGGACAAGTTGCATTTAATACTGGCCAAAAACAAGCAAAGCTACAAAGAAAAAAAAACAGTTTGCTTACGGTCCGTACGACGGCACGTAAAGACAATAATAAGCAAAACTAACAACGTAAACACACAAAAATGAAAAAGACCAAAATAATAGTAATGATAATGAAAACAAAATGAAACGTTTACATAAAAAAGCTAAACTACTACCTAAAAAATAATAGTGATAAAAATATAAGTTACATTTGCAACACATTACATTGCTGAAAACATGTTAAATTGAAAAAGGCATGGCGGCAAGTCTGTAGATCTTCGAATATGAAAAAAAAAATGTACCTGCAAATTTCAACGTTACGTTTCACATAATATATTATGTGTCCGATGAAAACGCAACGCAGTGGTTATACGACTCTCGCACTGCAGTCTAGATACGGACCACCCAACAGCTTACTACCTAAAGCGCTTAGATACGTATCGTTTGTCGCGTCAAGAATTTTGTTCACGGTGCCAGCTATAATTGAATAGCATAGGTGTATGACAAACGTAGTGACAATGATAGTTGGGGGCACAAAACACTGCTAATACATTCCAAATTGCCCAATCAAAAACCTGTATTTTACCTATCTTTATCTTTACATAGTATAAAACAAAGTCACCTTCGCTTCCTGTCCCTATGTACGTGCAGATCTTTCAAACTACGCTACGGATTTTGATGCGGTTTTCTTTAATACATAGAGTGATTTAAGAGGAAGCTTTACATGTGCAACTAGCTTTTGTCCGCGGCTTCGCACGCGTTGCAATTCAGAATTTCTTAATGGCAATAAGTAAGAATGTAGTACATATATGAATATAGATATTCCAAAGATGGTAGGAAGTTTTCACGGTATAGGTAAAGGGGAATTGTTTTAATTCGAATTTAACGCGCGCGAAGCAGCGGACAAAAGCTTTGAAAACATATTTTTTTTACGCCATTGTCAATAACCTAAAAGTGTTGGTTAAGATTTCCAATTCTGTCCATTTAGAAGGTCTATGGGCGATAATAAAAAAAATTAAACGTTTAAAAATAGAACCGATAAAGGGACACAACGCGTTCTCTCACAGCGTATATCCTTTGACCATTGATTATTATGACACAACGATGTGTCATATCCCCTTGTCGGTGACATGCGGATGTGATTTTTCAAGGACACAGCACCACATTACATTTGGGATAGTGATACGGTTTGATGTTTTTTCTGGAAACTTCTTTTCTTTACCGCAAATATGATTTCGTTTAGTTTAGTTTAAACAATTAAGATATGCATGAAAATAATTGATACAAGCAAAATGATAGGTAGACGTTTGTCTCCACAAACATTTAAAGATTTTTATTATGTCTACGGCGTACAAATTAGACAAAGACAATAGATAAGCGAGAAAGAGAACAGTTTGGGTAATTAAAAAAAAATCGTTATTTAAATTCACTTTTCGAACGTGCACATTTCAGGCATATTCCTCACCGACCTCGTGTACATCGATCTCGCGCACCCCGAGGGCTCGGGCTCGCCGCACCGCGCCACCAAGATGGCGGTCGTGCTGCGCGCGCTCGAGCGCTACCAGGAGTCCGAGTACGAAATGGCGCCGCTGCCGCACGTCGCCAACTACCTGAACAGCGTCCGCTACATCGAGGAGCTGCAGAAGTTCCTCGAGGACGATCAGTTTAAGTAAGCGCTAATAGCTGCGTTCATGCGTTTTTCAAGACAGGGAGAGAGAGAGTAAGAGAGAGAGACAGATACAGAGTGAGATATATACATATATTGTAGTCGTAAAAAGACTATACGAGCGCGGGTCTAGGAAGTGGCGTCACAGATCGAGTGGTACAACTTTTAGCGGGAAGAGCGCGGGAAGGAGTAGCGGGCGCCGCGACTTTTAACTCGGTTTTAGGCGGGAAAGGAATGTAGTTTTTGGGAGTTGTAAAGATGTTTAATGATTGTTCCTTGTAATATTGTCGAATGACTGCTTGTGATTATTTAATTATGTACTCGAATATCAGTTCGACTATAACATCTGGGGCCACGATGGTGGCTCGCTAAGACGTATATATTTACCAAAATATTTGGTGCTCTCCGCCCAGCCCGTTAGGGACATGCCGTGATAGTGTAATAATGATAATTGATGAAAGGCAAGTAGTTAAGTAATAAGGCTATTTAGGACAGAATAAAAACGCGAATCAACGTTCCAGGCTGTCGCAGAAGCTGGAGCCGGACTCGCCGTCGGGCTCGTGCGCCGGCTCGAAGGAGTCCGTGAAAGAGCCGCCGGCGGCGGGCGCGTGCGCGGCGTTCGCGCCGTCCCCCTCGCACCGGCTCGGCACCGGCTCGCTGCGGCTGCACGGCGCCTACCAGCCGAAGTTCATACCCACGCACAGGAAGTGCCGCTCGCTCGGCTCCAAGTGAGTACGCGTTGTCGCCACCGCGTACGTTGCCCTCAATCGACGTCGAGTACTCGCGTCGCTCGGTGAACGGTACGATAGTCGTACAGCGCCCCTGTCGCGCGTAAATTGAACTACTGTAAATGTATCATGTATCGGACTAAAGCCGCACTGCAACACGGCAATTAAAAGAGTGCTGGGAGTTTTTTTTCGCCGGCTTTTTTCTCCCGGTCTACTGTAGGCTGAAGGGCGCACAAAGCCGAAGTATGATAACTGAAACATGACTTTCATTATTTGTATGTATGAAGAAATGAATAAAACAATTTGAATTGAATTTGAATTTGAAATGAATTGTAGTACTAAAGTTTATGAAAATGCAAATGTCGTACCCGCGTTCTGTTTGAAATGTGCGAGCACTAACTTCACTAGAGTTTCCAATGTAAATGTGTCCAGTCTTCGCCGCTGTCAAAACGCGAGCGACAGAATACATTAGCGGGCGTGGCACGTACCTCTATCGACTAAGCATTCATACGGTAACAAATGTATGAAAATTCTACAGCGCCCCTATCGTGCGTGCATGGAACTAAATTTGCGAGCGCGAATTTTTTATGCGATTTTCTTGCGACCAAATTAATGTATATTGTAAAAATGTAGTTCTCGCGTTTTGTATGAAATCTGCGAGCACGAAACCCGACTAATGTATTCTGTCACTGTCAATTCTGTCACTTGCATTTTGGCAGTGGTGAAGACTCGATACCTTTACATTAGAAACTCTGTCAAAGTTCGTGCTCGCGATACGAACATTCGCGTCGTTGTTCGGTTTACATTTTGGTCTTCAACCCGTCCCATAGTATTCATGTACGTTTTTTTAAATATCACACTAATGTTTTGTGTTTTTTTTTCGTATTAACGTACCTACGACGCATGAGGTGTTGGAAAGAGGTTCAATGGAAAAATCCGGTGGTTACGATTAAACATTAATCAATGACGTTACAAGATTTGTGTTTTTTTTTTCGTTCTGTCACTAAACTACTTTTGTACACAACTATACCCCGTTTTAACAATTGAGACACTCGTGTACGCCGCTGTACTTGGTTGCCTCTGTTTATCATTTTTACCACTCGTAACTCTGTTAGTGAAACGTGCGAATAAAATAATCTATTATTTATATGTAGAAGACACAAACATGAGTTCTCATTTATCTCTTTTGTGTACGATAGTATTAAGTGTATGCCGATGCGATATACATTGTACGTGACCGGTTCGCTGAAGGTGATTTAAAAGAGAATCAATTATATATTTTTTAATACACGTATTCGATTTAGTTAAGTTATTAGGGTATTTAATTTCGAACTCAACTGTTTTATTGTTAACGTCGCATGTGGGATACCGCCAAAATACAAGTATTATTGTTATCTCTAAGAAATTAAAAATATACGAAGGCTATGGTTGGGTTGCAAAACGACATTAATGGGATGTGACATAGTATATGACAGAGACTAGAGATCCTATTATTGACAATATACTTTTAGTTAACCCAGCTAGTGCTTCTCAAAGTTCGACGTTCTTTATGACTTTGTCATCAATTTCGTGTAGATTCGATACTAGTTACATCAATACATCGTATAATAGTCGCGTCGTTTACTATTGGCGGTAAAGTTCCATTTCCAATTGCTAAGTGTACTTCAATTCGCAGTCAATTGTGCGCGTGCGTGTGCGTGCGTGCGTGTCTTTGTGTAGTCGAATGCTGGATCACGTCGGGGCACCGTGAGAACTGGTAGCCAACGGTTGTTATCTCGTATTGTTAGACAATTTATTAGAAATTGTGCGCAGTACTCGTCGCGTCGCTTAAGGCTCGCGTACATCAATCAATGTCGACGTTCGAACGGCGGGCCTCCGGGCGTGCGGAGCGCCCGCGCCGCGCGGTGTGTACCGACCTTAACCGGCCGCCGCGTCCTTCGGCGCTAATACGAGCCGCGTCCGGTCCGCGGACGGGCGCGGACAATCATTTTATCAGATCTCATACGTTCAATAGCGGCTAATGGCCCAATTGTACATGCGATAGTGTTATTGCACCTAGTTGAGCCAATTGGCCGGCCCCGAATCGCTGCAGGGTGCACCCCCGCCGGCATTCCCGCAACCGGACCGCCTGCGGAGCGACCGTGCGCGCGTGCGGCTCACAGTTTTTGTTGTTGTTGTTGTTTGTTTTTGTTTTTGATTCCGTTGGTCCAGTGCATCGATTCGTCGTTATGCGCTTCCATTTCCTTCGTATATTCAAGTTTAAGAGAATGTAAATATCTGTTTTTTTTTTTATGTTTTTGAGCGTTTTTTTCTATTGTTTTTTTTTTGTTTCGATCTCACCGTTTGGATGTACGCTTGGTCGCGTTCATCGGCACTCCCGATCGCGGCGATTCACATTGCGCACACGCCGCATTCCGCAGAGCTGTTCGCGTACGTTGTATATCGCGGTGGCGTCGCTTTGCGCGCTCTGAGGCTGCATCGCGCCGCGCCGATACGGCCTCAAAGCTCGCAACGAACCCGTTCTGCGCGTAGCAACCGAGACATAATCATGGTTTGTTCCGACAGTACAGAGCGTATTTGATTTATATATATACATATATTTGTTTTTCCCCGCTAACGGTAAATAGGTTTCGTAGCGCAAGTTTGCCGAGAAATTTTCACAAGGTCAATTTCGGTGTGGGGTGAGTCGAAAACAGATTAATGATTGAACATAAAACGCTTGCATATTATTTTTGTGTTACGTAGAATAATGTATTATACGATAATAATTATTATATATAAAACTGTTGATATATATATAGATAGCATGCTTACGCCCGTGACTTTTGAATCGATTTGTCACACTGCACCGATTATAGGCAATAATAGCATGGTGTTAATTGTAATATAAGTAAAATCGATTGTTTCATAGATTTATCGTAGGCGAGATTCTCTAGTGTCGGACTTGTGTATGAATCGTAAATAATAAACTACTTGTGGGTATAGACCTTAGACGTGTTGTGAAGTGTATAATATTTTACGACGTGTGTGAAGTCTACCGCACTTGGCCAGCGTGGTGGACTATGGTCTAAATCGCTCCCACTATGAGAAGAGACCCGGTCCAGCGGTGGACCACTAAAAGGGTGAAAAAAAAATTTGGGTATTTGAAAATATATTGGATTAAAACGTATTAAAATCGATTAAACCCCGCACATCTATTTCTATCTACACCTTGCATTACTAACGCGTTACGTTAAGTATTGAGCGTGTTTTGTTTAAAGTTCAACGTATCCATTCGTTCTTTCTGTATGTAAACAGTTTATGTGTGTCTCAATCTGAAGAGTTATCAAGTTGATTATTGAGTCAAAGAATGGTTTTGGAAAATCTGCGAAAAATCTTTTATGTTTATGTCCGTTGATTTTAATAGAAATATTGATATGCGTTTTTATCGATATGGCCAATATACATGACTTATTTTATACACTTTCCTATTGTGCTAGGTAATTTTCTGCCACCGCAATTGTTCCTTTATTTTCAAATCTGTCAAAAATCCGTGCTCGCCTTGCTACGTACACGTCGATTTCCTAAACTTTATTTTATTTGATTTGTTTATTCATTTATTTCGTTATTTATTTTTTTATTTATTTATTCTTTATTGTCGTTAACAAAGCTAATGATATTATATATTAAATTTCATGTGAGTATTTAACGAAACTTGACAGTTGTTTGAGTTTTAAATTATATAGCAACTAGCCATCCGGCGTACCCACTGACCCACGGCCGCGGGTCCGATTCTCGACCGAAATGAATATTTTTGTGTTCTGAACACCACTTCTTTTGGTTTGTCTGTAACGTTATCTATATAAATATTTATGTATTTATGTATGTATGTTTTTCAGTTTTCCGGTTACTGTAGAAAAGCCTTTGTCTAGTTTTAGCTCACCATGATATATCCCAAGATTATTGTTATTGTTACCTTTCAGTATAGTTCCTTCATGCGAAATCCTCCCCTAGATCAGCGCCCCTTGCTTTTGATAGTAAGAAGTATATTGGGTTAGTTAGTTACGACTATAGTTATAACATTTAACCGTAAAAGCTGACAAGTTCTAATGTAATATGATACATTTGATCAGAGAATTTAAGATTTTCATTTTAATTCCTCTATTAAATGAAAACTTGTTAAGTTATACATTAATACAGATAATCGTAGTCGGTTATGTTTAACATATTTTCTGAAGTGTGTGAAGTCTACCAACTTGCACTTGGCCAGCGTGGTGGACTGTGGTCTGATCTTTACGAAAGTTTATTATATATGACATATATAAGTATGTTTTCATTCAGTAAAAAAATTCTTCCTATACAACTAATTGTAATGCGGTTAGTAATGCAATTTAGACTTCAAGCGGTTTGATTACCGTTGATTGTCCAATTGTTTGATTATTAAGAATTTCTACCTATCTATCGGCAATAAAATGATTGCATTTCGATAATAATGTAAACTATATAGCATATTTAACAATCATAACTCGTGGTGAAATTGTAAATTTTACAAATGGTTCGGTGTAAAGTTGCTGTTACAGTAATATTTGTATTACATTGGTATTAAACGTTTCACTCGACCGTTTACGCTTTGGTCATATGTTCCTGATCTAACAAAGACCTAATATTTGGATTTTGATTGACCGCGCTCAACAGATGGCGCTGTGAACTAACTATTAACTAACTTACTACTCATTACTTTTAACTGACCGTATAGCCTATCATAATTATCGTCGCCCGTTAACGTATTAATTGTTATGTATTTTTTTTTCGATACGAATCTGAACTTTACACTGAACCATTTCAATATAAATTCGTTATGAAATATACAGTAAAGTAAGGTATTTAGTTGAGACGCTTAGATGAGTATTTTTAGTGTATTTTATCAAAGTAACGTTGATATTATACGCTTTTGCTAGTCGACGCGTCGGTCGGTTTACGTGCGTCTGTATGAGTGTTGAGTTAAAAATTACTGATACTGCAATATGAATATATTTGTAAAAACAGTGCATTTTGCATTAAAACACTGGTGTATAAAGTATGATTATGTCTTGTGATGTCACTGAGCTCTTTACACTAAGCTTAAGGGTGCGTGCACATCTGGCGTTTCGTTTGCAGCGTTTTTTTTCACGTTTCTACTATAAGTATCCTCTGTATTCATAAAACTCGTTGTCGACATTGACATGTTTATATATTCACATAGGATACGTAAAATATTAGCGTGTGACGTAAACATTTTTGCGGCGATGGATGTCATAGTGATTGGTTCCATTGCGAGGTCTGTGGCCGAACAAGACTTGAGTTGTACAATGGTTATATTAGCGCGCAATGTATTCAATTCATGATTGGTTTTAGACTCTCGACACGACCGCCTCGTAAGGGGCGTTACGCTGAACGCGTGTCTTCCCGTGCCACAGAAATGTTTATTTTTCAATAGTATTCATATCTATCAATCATAAATGAATTTATTCTCGTTTATTGCAGGCAAAGCTTTCGTAACGTGTGCGTCGCGGCTCATAAAATGATTTTGTATGTTTTTTTCCCATTTAAATAAAGTTCACAATGTTATCTATGCCAGATTGTCAGTGTTGTCGGAATCGTACCATTTTTTTTCTATAATAATACTGTGTTCGTTTGTCACCGTTTACGGAAAACGCGTCGCTACCGCGGCCCGTGTGAACAGCCTTAGCGTTATGTTATCACGCTTGCATGCTTCCGTTATTTTAAATTCACATCGACACGCCTATTTTTGTTGTTGCAAATGTTTTGTGACTTATGTATCGTTGTCTGTCGTTGTTGAGATTTCATACTGACATAGTAAACAAATATATATATATATATATATACATATATATATGTATATTGTTCAGTACATGATCTCGTAATGGAACAACAATGGAATAATGTACTATATTAAAACACAACAGCACATAACAAGGACAACACTGCAAAAAATAGACACAAAAACGGCAGATTATATATACTTTGACATGAACGAACATTTGAAATATATAACCTTTGCATCCATACAAATAATATAGGAATTAACCGAAATAAACCAATAAGCGAGACCATTGTAAATATGAAAAAAACAAAACAAATATTTTATTTCGTATAAAAAATCTTTTTTTTTAAATCATACTAATGTATATTTCCATGTAGTATTTAAACACATATATTGCATTATTGTATTTCGATATTATTTTATAATCACGCCATTATATAAATTCATTTATAACATTAGTGAATGGAAATTCATAAAACGTTCGGAAATTAATAAACACTAAATTAACATCACCTAACATTGTAAATTTAATTATCTGTATCAGAACATTGGTGCTACCATGATTTTATATATCACTATTACTAATAATCATCAATATTATCCTCATTTTTGACTTTTGCAAGGAAATTTTGTAACGTACATTTCTATAATTTTTAAATAACTTCCGTGTCAGTTACGCTATAGTAATTGTAGTTCTCCGTTCCGTATTCATAATAAAATACACCATAGTACATCATACACTGTCGCGAATGCTCCCTTTGCATGCGACGAGTTTTAAGCTCAAGTTTAATGTGCGCGTGTTTTCACGTCGACGACGTTTTTTTAGCCGCGAGCCGACCGCCAGGCAGGGCGTAGCAAACGCGTTTGAAACTCGCCGTGTGCAAAAGCCTATCTTGAAGTTTTCTATCTATATGCATGTGGTTTTATGGTAGTAAAATGCTTTTTCACTGTACGCAAAGAATGGATAGACTTCAATACATCATACAATTTCATTGCATGGTGTATTGAAGATATTTAATATCGTCAGAGCTTCTAGAATACAATTTGTATCGCAAAAATGCAATTTTCCTTCCTCGCAAACTATCAAAACGGTGAGGTTGTCTGGAAGAGATAGGTCTTTTAGACATTAGACTATTATCCATTCTTTTTCTGTTAGTACGAACACTTGTAACTGTGTATGTGTTGTGCAATAAATAGTTATTGTATTGTATTGTATTGAATGCACACATATACGCTGCATTTAACCTATTGATTGCAAACATTAAAGACCGTTAAATAATAATTCAATTGTTTATCTGTATTTATAAATTATTTGTAACTTTAGTATGAGGGTAATATTGCAACTTGATTGAACATGCATGCACCATGAATGGTAGTTTAGACTACGTGTGTTTCGGACAATTTTATAGTGTCTGTCTGTTCACGTTTATTATTAAATTTTCTTATTGTGTGTAAAATGTCCCAAAATCATGTGAATTCACTGGAACAATTCAAACATATTATGTTCCATATGACCTATTTCCATATCAGTATATTTAACTGTGATGCATAATAGAATATACAATATTACAGTATTATCCACGTACTAGATATAAGGTTGGCAGTTGATACTTTAGATTGTATTTTAGAATATTTTGTGGAAGGTGTAAGGGAGGCCTTAGGAGGCCTCAGATCTACGAACGGCCTGGTAACGGCTCCATTGGAACGTTAAAGCCTCGAAGGTTCCGTGGAATCTTACATACATATATGTATTCCAAACCTTATAAATACACTGCAATATACACTATAGTCGCTTCTCGCTAGTTGAGTACGCGTTGTTCTATACGATTTAGTCTCTTACACTAAAGCATCTTTAATTTACAACGGCCGTGTCGCTTTCGATGTGAATCTAGAGCCTTCACAGTTCTACGCTGTGCCGACGAACTGGCGGTTAAAACAAAACAAATATTATCGGAAAAGAAAGATGAAAGATTTTGCAAGTCCATAACCAGTGGCCGCTTACCATCAGGTGGCCAGTCTGTTTGTTTGGCTGCATTATATAAAAAAAACCCAAAAAATCCAAAAACCCAAATCGGTTTCGTCCGAGGAGCGCATCGAAAGCGACACGCGCGTATCTAACTGTGTACCTTGACGGTGCCGTACGGTCAGCAGCATATTCGGCAAGGGGGCGGCGGACGGCAAGGAGCGCACGCCCGCCGGCTCGGTCAACCTGCTCGACGACACGCTGCTCGAGTCGCCCGGCGCGCCGCCCGCTCGCGACATGGCGCTGTCTTTACCGCACACGTGAGTCGCTTTTGGTGTATATTATGTCGATATAGATGATCCGAGGGAGCTCGTGCGGCTGGCGTCGTCGTCCGAAGAGGACGCCGATAGCTAGCCCCGAGCGCTGCGGGACAGCGGAGGCATTATAGGCCTAGCACGTCGCCTTTAATGGCGGAATGCGAGTCACCGTTGGGTAGTTGCCCCACGAGTCCGACGCGGGTAAAGAGGAAGTCCTCGAGGCCCGAATTCCTCATGGCGCGCGCAACATCGGTCGTGGCATGAGATGGAAAAGAATGGTTGTAAGATGTATGTTCGTATCAGTGTTGCCGAACTATCGATAGTTTTAATCTAGAAAAGCCCATGCAATCGATAGTATCGCACTATCGATAGTCCTTCTATCGGACTATTATCGATAGAGTATCGATATCCAATCGATAGTCCACTATCGATCGGCAACACTAGTTCGTATCGTGATATATTCGATCATATCGTGACATGCGACCGTTTGGTGGGATAGTAGTAAAAAGCGAATCTATAAAAAAAATCACGATATGGTGCCGTGCATTAGTCACGTGTTGGTTTTTTTTAGCAATATTCATCCCCCCTTCACCCTTCTCCTTGGTGATACCTGGTTAGGTTTAAGACTAAAGCCCCCTACGTGTATTTTTTAGTATCTCTAAAGAATCTTAAACATTTTTAGATCGATCGCCGCGTGTGGTTCGTTGTGACATTTATTAGCATTTTCCTCAATTTCGAGGCGATGTCTGCTTTAAGTTTGGTTGTAATAAAAATATCTATGTAAGTATGCATCACCTGTCCGGTTACCATAACGCAGGCGTGTAATCGCCAAGTTTGGTGAACGGATAGCCGTGTGTGAAATTGTCCTAAGTGTCTTTAATATCCCCAGCGAGATGTCCAGCTCCGCTCTGCTGGAGTGCGACTTCCAGAGCTGCGTGCGCCGCAAGACGATCCTGAAGGACGGCCGCAAGGTGTCGCTCTCCTCGTGGCAGCGCTACTGGCTGCAGCTGTCCGGCGACCTGCTGCTATTCTACGCCTCCAAGTCCTTCAAAGGGTAAGACATCTGCAATCGTTTTTCTTTCGTTAGATTGTCCCCAAATCCTTCATGAAGGGAAGAGAGCTTCAGTCGTTTTTTTCACAATTTTTAGATTGTCCCCAAATCCTTCAAAGGGGAAGAGATCTGCAGTCGTTTTTTTCACAATTTTTAGATTGTCCCCAAGTTCTTCAAAGGGGAAGGGATCTGCAAACGTTGTTCTTTTGTTAGTTTGTCCCCGAGTCTTTCAAAGGGCAAGAGATCTGCAGTCATTTTTTTTCACAATTTTTAGATTGTCCCCAAGTTCTTCAAAGGGTAAGGGATCTGCAAACGTTGTTCTTTTGTTAGTTTGTCCGAAAGTCTTTCAAAGGGTAAGAGATCTTCAGTAGTTTTTTTCACAATTTTTAGATTGTCCCCAAGTTCTTCAAAGGGTGAGAGATCTGCAAACGTTTTTCTTTTGTTAGTTTGTCCCCAAGTCTTTCAAAGGGTAAGAGATCTTCAGTCGTTTTTTTCACAATTTTTAAATTGTCCCCAAGTTCTTCAAAGGGTGAGAGATCTGCAAACGTTTTTCTTTTGTTAGTTTGTCCCCAAGTCTTTCAAA
>DWQT01000070.1:0-32953 GCA_018244895.1 Myscelus amystis hages | reverse complement strand
AATTTTTCAAATCGGACCAATATTTCCTGAGATTAGCGCGTTCAAAGAATCAAACAAACTCTTCAGCTTTATATATTAGTATAGATGAATGAACTCTCGGCAGCGACACGGCTTTCGTCCTAAAATGAACGAATGTGCTTCATACATCCCACCGCTGGACTTCATCCCAGAGCATTCAGCCACGAGACAGCTGTGGAGAACTATACACTCTAAAGAATGTAAGTCCAGGCATTCAGTCCAGGCTGCCGGCCTAAGGCTGGTCAGCCACCAGGTGCGAGGTTGTATATAAGCGTGGCGGGCAGGCCGCCTCGCGCAGTGCCGGCCACCGACCGCGGACAGACGTACGTATTGTGTATTAGTTATTCATATATACATTAACATAATACCATACTTACTAATTTAAAAAAAGATCTCTTACTTTTATTACTTAGGTACGTTAAATTACGACCTATACTTTTTTCGACAGGTAATAATTAAGTATAAGAACGGAATTGAGCATCAATATATAAAAATATTTGAGATATAATAAAATTCGAAAAATAGTTGAAATAAATTTTGTATGAAGCTAATTAATAAACCTGGACCAAACCTACAGTATCATACAACTTAACCAATAAAGCAGTACTTAGTTAGTAGTGGAAACTGTGAGGGAAGACTAACTTTGCTGCATCGCCGCAACTGTTCCTATCATATCAGCTGCATAGCGCGCAGGGGCAGGTAGTTACCAAAAGTCGACATTCGACAAGTTGCAAATCAAAAGATCAATACAATCATTAACTTTAGCTCTAACAAATATTTATGCGGCGTAAAACAAGTGATTTCAAAAATAGTTCAACCCAATATCTAATCATAACTAATAGAGTATTGGGAGTTTGGGATGTATTTGTATAAAGATGTAAAAACCAAATCTATACGTATTCGGAGGGCATTCGCAAAACGGGAAATTATCTACAACATATTGAATATTGCAAATTTATAACAAACATGCAAATTAATCCTAAATCGTACGTCATTTGTATCGTTTTTACAGCGACGCGATATCGATATTCGCTCAGTGTTTTGTGGGAATAGTTCGCCGCTAATTACACGTGTCCCGGGGGAAACCAGGTCCGCGCGGACAGCGAGACGGAACTAATTTATTTCTATAGTAACATTACTACCGGCGTAGTTTACAAACAGCTTTTTTTATCTCCAACTTTGATTACGTAGATATTTTGAGATGCTCTTAAGAATCTAAGCGTTTAAGGGTGCAGATAGGTAGTTTATGAATTGATTACTAAATGTTTAATAGAATCTTATCATTTTTGGAAATTGGGTGATGTGTAGTGAAATGCAGCATAACTTCAGTCCCTTTAAAGTCTCATTACTGGTAGCTTGGCTCCGACCACGCTGTTTCAATGGGGTTCATAGGATTAGCCTAGTCACTAGGTTCTAGTGCAACATTATTTTTGCCTGTACCGTCGCCTGTACGCCTGCACCTGTTTTATTTTATTAAAACAGGACGTCCACGATAACGCTAGGCGCATGGTTGCCCTATTATAGCGAATAAACGTGACGAATTATTCGGTTCGTATGTAGCGGAAGTGATTAATGAATCATTTATGTTAACGCTAGCTTTCGACCGCAGCCTTAGCTGTCTAATTGCGGGCTTGCAGCGTTCAATCACAATCCGGTTTTTTCGTTAATTGAAGCGGTTTGTTGTGGGCGGGATGCTGCGATCCTGTCTTGGGGCTTTCGGTGGTATTCGGAACGACAAATCGAGATTAAATTTCTATTTTAAAACGCAGAACTTACAAAAAGTCTAAGTTTAAATATTACTTAATATTATTAGTGTTTACTTCTGAAAAATTGGCCTTAAAATGGCTCCTTCATTGAAATACTTTGTACGCTTGACAAAAAAACAATGTAAAATATTACCTACAGAAAAATAGTTCAACGTATAAAGGAATATTCGAGACTTTTTAAGAGGTTATAAACTAAAATGAATTTGAAGAATTTTGCTGCGGACGGCTTAACCTCGTGAAACTCGCGTTGAGCACCGACCTACTGAGCTCAAGATCCATCGCTTGGGTCCCCCGAACCGGAATTGGCCTTATAACTGGACCTCAAAGGCTAGGACAGTTACCTAACGGTACTTTTGATCAGCTCAATTGTAAACACACTTCGTACACTTAACCCACACGGTGCAAGCTTCGTACGGCATTTTAAAACATACTCGACACGAGAAATGTATGTTCAATAAATCCTCGCTTTTGCGCGCAGACACCAAAAACCTGTTTAAAGTAATTTGTTTATTAATATAATACGTCGTAAACACACGAAAGTGCATTCAACCGTCTGTGAAAGTTTGAATTTGCTTTTGTCTGGTTGAGATTATGTATTAGATCTATTGGATAGAATATATGGTCCCTACTGTTTTTATCGTGACTTTCTATGTAAATGACAGTTATGAAGTCAGAAATGATAATATTCACAAGTCTTTGGAATCAATCTGTAATAGGAACAGTCCTATCCTAGTCCTAAGGAGTGGTTTAGGTTTTAGTTCCGATAGTAATATGTGACAACAGGATCATTCGTTGGTAAACGTTCATTAGTACCAGGACTGTTAGTGTATTTGTTGGTATAATACACGATCCACATATTTTATCTTAATTTTATTGTTAAACAATAGGGCTAGCATGAGATTATACACTTTAATAACGAATTTAGTATTATATTTTATATTTTGTTTTTTTGTTTTCAGATAATTCATAAAAGATGGCGCGGAATTTTATAAGTTGTCTCTTTTTATTACTGGCAGCGGCTCAGTATGGCTCCGCGACCACTTTGTTTAGAAGTAAGAAATTAAACAACTGATTACTTTGTAAACAATGAGTCGTGATGTGAGTAATGAGATATTTTTTCTGTTATTGTAGAGGCGAGGCAGTCGGGGCCCGGGAATATATTCTCCGTAGGGAACGGCGAACAGTGCACGGGTTCCGATAGATCGACCGGCGGTGTCTGTCTGTCTAGAAACCAATGCAACGCTCAGGGGGGCAAGGCCATTGGCTTTTGCGGGGTATTTGCTACGTGTTGCTCGTGTACGTATAAATTAAGTATAATTTAATGTGCTAACCGATAAAATATGCCATATCGTGTAATGTTAATAGTAAAACAAAGATGGCGCTATTTTTTAATTTTAGTAAATGCCTGCGACATCAGAACTAATACGAAAGTGGCAGTTTTCATCAACCCGCCCGTCAATAGAGAAACTTCAGGCCTCGAATGTTCGTACAGTGTGGAAATAAACAATAACAACGTGTGCCAAATAAGAATTGACTTTGAAACGTTCTATTTGGCGCCACCAACAACAGTGAGTTCTTGCTTTTAAACACTAGATGGCAGTGTACCAGTGATTCTGAACCTTTTCATATCGGTTTAATAATTGTTATTTGCAGGTGGAGCCGGTGGAAAATGTTACGCAAAGGCCTGGCTACTCCTGCAGAAACGACATTTTCCAAGTAATCAATTTGCACGGAAACTCTGAGGTTATTCCTCCACTATGTGGAGATAATAGTGGACAACACAGTGAGTAGTTTTTAACTGTACTTATTATCCTTACATTATTTTACTTTTTCATCTCGATTAATTGTCATTTTAAAGAGCTTTTTTAATCACACTTTATGTTTAACAAATGACATGAAAAGTTTGCGATCACTTATTATTTTAAAACAATTTCAGTGTACACAAAAGCGAATGCTTCGACAAACAACCGCGTTCTGAACATGCGGTTCAACATCGCGGACCGCAGCTCGCAGCCGCACCTGCCGCAAGCCACCTGGAAGATCAAGGTCACCCAGCTGGAGTGCTTCAATACACTGGGGTTAGTACAAACAAAAGTAATCAAAAAAAATGTCACTGAATTTGAATTACATATATCTATTTTTGGAGTATTATGCTATTGGAAGAATTACGATTACAAAAAGAATATAAAGATATAAGATAATACTTGTGCATTTGTTTGAGTTCAATAGATACGAAAAATCTTGTAAAGTTTTACAGTCTAGCTGACATTTGAATTCATTAAAATGTTGTGGTTTCATGCTTCTAGTTTTGCTATCGCCCGTCGGATGGCGCTATAAGCTTTGTAAATAGTTCATCGTCAATCTTTTAACAAAATTGTTTATGTGAAGATTAAATTGCTAATTGAATGTAGTTTCTTAATATTGTAAGTCGTTATTTCATGTCAATTGTTACCTTTCCATTACAGCAAATACCGCGACGGCATATTCGAGGCCATCACCTCCGCGCTGCCGTCCACGCCGCTGTCGTCCACGGCGGACCGGGACGAGTACCTTATTGGTGAGTTTTATTCATTTTTACATAAATATGTTCCTAGCATTAACGAAGCTATATAAAAAAATAGGGAAACCTCATGCAAAATCTTTACTTACCTTTATTGTAACCGATCGGTTACAATTTATTTATGATCGTAAACCAATGGAATATATATTCAATATTCTCAGAACACTTTGTAATTAAGTATTTTAAAAACGGCTTTTCCTAACCATAATTCCATAATTACCATAATTCCAGTGAGCCATAATTTTTAGACCACTGGGTATTTGATGGCTGGATCAAACTATAGCTTAAACCTTTCTCACTCAAAGGAGGCACAGCAAAATACATGATTATGACGTTAAATTGTCTATCCCCAGCGCCCCCCGGCTGTCTCCAGTACTATCCCGATCGGACGGGATTCTTCGAATCATTTAATTATAACCGAGGCGCGGGGCCCTACATAGCCAACCTCGCGTACGCCACCTGCTTCAAGAGGACTCCAGACGTCTGCGGCGTTAAGTAAGTAGCGCAGTCTTCTTGTAGGACGAGAAAAAAAGTATATTATGATGAGACAGAGAATGGCAAACACAGAGCGATACGGGCGAGCCTGCGCCCGTTCGTGATATCAAGCATGCAAATCAAGTTAACAAAATAAAGGAGAACACTAGTGTATTGAGGTGATTCTGGCTTATGTGAACCGTACCGCGAGCACGAACTTGACCAGAGTTTCTGATGTAATAGTATCGCGACTTCAAAATGGAACTGACAGAGTTGTCAGTGTCAGAATGCATTAGTTGGGTTTTCCTGCTCGCACATTTCATACAAAACGCGGGAATGACATTTACATTACAGATTAGTTCCTTCTACGCACGTTAGGGGCGCTGTACCATTTACATACATTTTTTACCATTGGTGAAAACTTCGTCGATAGAAGTTCGTGCTAGGGCCACCGTTGCTTATTCAGTTTAATCTTTCCAGGCTGACTGCGGCCAACTTCGAGCTGGCGTACCGCGACGAGCAGAACATGCACGTGGACACGGACTGCCAGGTGAACCCCATCACGCAGGGCGCACAGCAGTCCGAGGACTACCTGTTCATCCCGGAGGCGCAGACCGCCGACGGGCTGCGCGGCTCCAAGTTCTGCGGCAGCAGCGCCACCAACGAGATCATTGCTTGTAAGTGTCCTACATTCACCCGCTGTTACTTGAATTTGGAACCTGTTTACTGAACTTTGCTTAACATTATTTGCTTTTAACGCCATCTTGCCTCTTAGTGATTAGGTAAAGAGAAACAATAATTATAGATTTAGAAACTAAATACAGTTGGTCCCAATATGAGCGCGAGAAGTAATCGTTTGTAAAGTATATTCTAAATTGGATAAGACACTGACCAAGTTAAAAAACTTGGGGGTGTTGAAAAGGTTATACAATATCTGAGAAGACTAAACGATAACTGAAAAAAAGAGGACTATTCGTTGTTACTTCCAACTAATTTGTTGTTATGTTTTTATTAAGTGCATTGCATTTATTAAGTGTTTCGCAGTGGAAGCGCGCTGGACCCATAACCTATAATGATACGCACAAAGGCAACTGACTTTTATTTATAAAGTTTGTACATCAGGCAAATAATAGATGTCGCTACTTATCATGTTTTATACATTTTAACATTGTTATTCATTTCAATAAGTATTTTTTTTATTTATGTATTACTTATCTGTCTGTGTGCAGCCACGCCGCCGGGCCCGCTGTACGTCCACTTCCACAGCGACAACCTGGTGACGGACGGCGTGTCGGAGGCCGGCTACCGGTTCAACTTCAACGTACTCAACAACTGCTACCCCAAATAGCTACGACAATATCCATATTTTACATCAAAAAATACTTAACATAAGAAAATTACAAATACGAACCATTTATCAAAATAAAATGGCGCGAAAATAAATTTGAAGCTATCTGTTACTGGCAACCTTGAAACATACTTTTGCCAGAATTCTGTTAAATTGTGACAAAGAAACAAACGGCACAGATAAAATATGCAATGACGTGCGCTTGTGGCGGGAAACGAGACTAATTAGAATTAGCATTTTTAGGTTACTTTACTTTTTAAACGGAATGTTATTTGTAATTTCATAATGCTTAGTAATAAATTATTGATCTAATTAAATATTAAGTGGTAGTCTTAATACAAGTAAGTTTCAAAGACATTTAAAATACCTGGTCAACGTTGCATTTATTTAGACTAGGAACGAAATTAGATTAATTATTTATTATTTTAAATGATATCACCTACTATGAATGCCGTTTTATTTCAATAGCATAATTGTTTTATTATTATTTACTTACTAAATTTGAAATAAACATCTGATATATTTCCTGTTTCACTTTTATTTGCACTTTCTCCATTTTAATTATAATAATTTCAATACTCCTTACACACAAGCACCTAATCAAAAACTAAATAGAGTACCTATTGGTAACCAGCAACTGATAATCATATATGTACCAGCATTTGCAAATACACAATTTCACACTTATATTTGCAATAAATATTCATTTTCATCACACAAATATTTGTCCTACATCCACTCTCTCTCCACCTTCCACTCATCGTAAGCCACCAAACCAACACGTCAGAACATTTCCTCTATTCCAGAAAGATCTATATCAGATACCCGATTGTCGTTCTTTTTACGACCGACACCAAATATTAATAACGTGAATGAAACAAATAATTCTCGTACATACCTTTATTTATTAAAACAATAAAACAAATATCTAAATCCAAACGATATAAATGCAGCGCACATAACTAACTGATGACTACGCACTTCGTTTACTATAAAATACATTATCAAATGCGTGTTCGTACGGAATATTTCTTCAATATAAGTAAAATGCGTGAATATATTGACAAATTTTCCCGATATCACATTATAAAACTTGCCAGTATACAATAAATGATATCAGAATTTATAAACTAACACCTGCTAAGTCGACTGGTCAATATAACCACGCGCTGAATAGACATTTGTATACGTATATGAAGTACTGTTTTACATATAAATAAATAATCATACAACTCAATACAAAATGCTCCAAGTTTCTACTACAGTTTACAGCGGAAAAATGTTATTTATACCAACACTAGTCGCATCCCTTTTCTCCCTCGCTTCAGTAGGAACAGCACATATTTCTCCCATAGAACTACTATATGTCCTCAATAATAAATACGTAGTAAATTACATCAAAATAGATCCAGCACGCGTTGCGCGATGAGACATATAGAGAGATAATCAAAAGGAAATTACAAAAACTATTGTTTTCACATCTATACATTAAGTACGTATCAAATTGTTGGTACGAAGTTCCTTTAAATTTGATAGAAGAACACCGTCACGTAAGAGAAAGCGTTACGCCCGCTCCGAGCGGCTCCTCCGTTCATATGAACATTGTTCTCTTGAAATTTAGAACAAAATCACATAACAGTCCGACAATATAAATATATTAAGCATTACAATAAAATCTATAAATACAGTTACAATTACTTAGGGGCTTATGTTTAAATACCTTTATATATTATATAAAATGTTATATTTACAGTAATATTTCGTTAAATATATAACTTAAATACAATTACTATTAACCGTCTCTTGTGATGTCCCAAACTTCATTGTTTTAAGTCTCAATAAAATACAACAACCTCAATGTATTTAGTAAAGTACACTTTCTTTTATGTGTGAGAATCTCGAAACACATTTTAATCGTTCAATCGTTTTACGCCGTCTTGTACAGCCGGCGCGGGGCAGCGCGGCGGGGCGTGGCCAGACGGAGCTGGCAGCGAGGTTGTCCAACAGTGGGACATGTAAACACTCTGTATATATAACGAGGTTGATTTTCAAACAATATCATCAGAGATTAAAACAACATTCAAACAACAAGCATATTTCATATGATTACATTTATTTTAGTGTTTATAACAGTTTTTAAATAATATAAAATTGGTTCAATTGTAAAAAAGTCCTATAAGAAGTCCACTACTCACAAGTTATATTCGATCAACGCCTTTTAAAAGGCGAGGGAATTAGTTTCAAGCGTACTATGTAAAGTTCATAGATTTTTAAAGACAAAAATTTAATTCTAACACCTTTACTTTGTTGCTATTTATTTTCTCTGCTGCTTACGAAATACAGAGGTATTTTAACAGTTCATATCTAATTAAATGGAATGAATTCTATGCTCTGAAATTAGTCTATAATTGAATTGACATCGAGTCGTGACACTGGGGGCGTGTGCTGTGTATAGGTCGTCTGTTACGTCACGTCAAAATTTTCGTTAAAAGCGACAATGTCCGCTACGTCCTATAGAAGGGCTGTCTTCCGGTAAAAATCAACGCGACGCCCCATATTACCATATAACTTTTAATACTAACACATTACAAAAACTTCATGGAAAGCGACAATGTCCGTTCCGTCCTATAGAAAGGATGTCCTCCGGTAAACATGAACGTAATGCCCCATATTACCGTTAACCTTTTAAATCTAACACATTACAAAAATTTCATTAAAAGTGATAATGTCCGTTCCGTCCTACAGAAAGGATGTCATTCGGTAAACATGAACGTAATGATTGAACGAAACGTTAACCTTTCAACGCTAAAACGTTACAAAATGTGGAGTAAAGCGGGCGGATTTGTTTACGTCCTGTAGAAGGGCGGGCCGCGGCTGACGGTGTAGGTGGACAGCGGGATGCCGGCGGCGCCGTACAGCGGCTCGGGCGCGTTCTCGTACTCCACGTCGTAGTAGAGGCCGCTCTGGGTCTGCAACACACGCCTCCATCAGATGAAACCACCACAACACTCAACATGTGCAAATAGAAACGGAACATTTATTATGCAATTAATTATTAGCTGTATACAAGCTGGCCCGGCGGACGTCGTGTCGCCTTACGACAAAATAAATTCTCGTTATTCCCGTGTAAATCCCGATCCCTCGGGAACCCCGGGGTAAGTAGCCTACGTATTATTCTGGGTCTTCAGCTACCTACATACTGAATTTAATCGTAAGCAGTTTAGTAGTATTTGTGTGGTAGAGTAACAAAGATCCATACTCACAAACTTTCGCATTTATAATATTAATAGGATAGGATTAATTATTAGATGTATATACGTAAATTATGTTTATTTCGTAAATTGAATCCCTTACTTGACATTATCTCTAAAAAAAATACTTTTATTTTGACATAGTTCTTTAGGAATGGAGGCGTGCGAGCGAGACATGTGATACAAGAAATATAAGGGCAGAAAGAAATAGAATAATGGGCATAACGATGACGTCTGATAAGTGAGCGGATGCTGTTAAGGTGAACTCACGTGCATGCTGCGCGCGCGGGACTTAGGCCTCGGCACGAGCAGGTCGGCGCGGTCCTGCACGTGGCTGGAGGCCTCCGAGCTGGTGGACTCGGCCGCCAGGTGGTTGGTGTAGCCTGGAACCAGGGACACTTAGATAACGCGCTTGGAGCAAAGAAAACAAAAGAGGATGGTATCGAAGGATGGAAGACAAGGAAGGAAAGTATTGACATTGAAGGCTTACGGATATGCTCCATTTGTCAGCAAATAGAAGCTTGTCTGGATGTTGGTTCAATAAGAGAACAAAACTAGAGACAGAGATAGAGAGATGGCGAGGCGGGAAAGAGCAGGAGACAATGCAGCCGTCACTCACCGTACATGTTGTGGTGCGAGGCGGCGGCGCGCGCGGCCAGCGCGGCCGTGCCGTGCAGCCCCAGCCTGCCGCCATAAACATCCGTATATAAATCACTAGCTTTTGCCGCGGCTTCGCGCGCGTTGAATTCGGAGTAAAACAATTCCCCTTTTCTTATACCGTGAAAATTTCCAGCTATCTTTGGAATATCTCAATTCATGCAGTACATTTTACTTATTGCCTTTAAGAAATACTGAATTGCAACTACGATGTACGACGAAGGTCAGATTCAGTAGTGGTGGCGGGGATGGGGGATGGGGGTGGGGGGGGTACCGACCTGGGCAGGGGCACGGGCGGCAGCGGCGGGTAGCCGCCGAACAGGGCGGACGACGGCCGCGTGGGCGCGGCCTGCAGCGGCTCCGGCTGCTGCGGACATCGGCGCACGTCATCACCACGTCACCACCACATCATCACCACATCATCGAAGTACGAAGACGGAAATCGGAACTCAGTTGTTTCTCATTACCTAACCCTAGCAAACCGGCGGACGGGCCGCCTGGTGGTACGCGGTCGCCGTCGCCTGTGGACACGTGCAACATCAGAGGAGTTACCCGTGCGTGGCAATGAATGGTGTTGAATGTCTACTTACAGATTTAATTTAAAAACAATTCAACCAATCAATTCAGTTACTACCTGATAGCATTTTTATTGAAGTGAAACTTCGTTATATAGGAGACAATTTATAGTAATATAGAAGATTTAAACATGATTCCGTTACGCGCCATCTTTATTTCTGAAGGTGCGCGCACGATGACCAAAACCCTCAAAATGCACGTTTCTGAACCTTAGTGGAACACGCCTTAAATTATTTAACCTTCAATTGTAAAGATGTGAATAGTAGATCATTTTTTCGAAAATGATGTCATAATAAAGTTTCACTTGTTACGTGTGCGTATTAGACACACACGCACACATTTTTTCTTATATCAAGCCTTGAATGGTCCACCGCCGGCCGCGGGTCTCCCGAGAAGGTTTTACAACAGTATAACAGATTCAGTTCCCGACTCACAGCGTAGTGGTTGGCCTGCGCCATGGCCTCCGCTATCTGCGCCCAGCGCATGCGCTCCTCGAGCGTCACCTGGAATCATAACAACTGTAACATATTACTAGGGTCTAAGGACAAAGGTATTTGGCACTTGCCTCTGTCCGCCCATCCCGTTAAGAATCTGGCGTGGAACAACTATAACCATTTGAGAAAGCACAATTATTCTGAAATTTCAGACAGACACTTAAACTGTATACATGTTAAAACCATTGATTTATATGGGCAATGGTACTCGTATACTTTATATTACACAGTCTCAGACGTAATGTTATATGTAATATCACAATCACAGGTGTATTATAAATATATTCATGAGACATTCCCAGCGGTGGGCAGCGCCGTGGGCTGCTGACGTATTGTGTGTAACATTCCCAGCAGTGGGCAGTTCGGTGGGCTGCTGCGTGGGGTGGGGGTGGGGCGTACCTGGTAGGGCGGCTGGCCCACGGGCGGCGTCTTGACGGTGTTGGCGGCCATGTAGCTGAACACGGGCGAGCCCGCGCCCGCCTTCTGCTCGCGGGACCACTTGCGGCTGCAACGTGTTGTTCATACTCTCTTACAAATTATCAAATCACATTACGAACATATGCTTCGCTACGTAAGCCCTACATTCTTTTTTTCTTACTGGTCACTAATAGATATATTGAGCACCGACAACTTTACATTTCATGTCATTTAATTCTATATAATATGTACTTTATAACAGCTTGTTTAGTTTCATAGACATAATACAGAAGGGTGCGTGCGTACGTCCGTTTCTGTGCACGCACCCGTTGTATGTGCCCGTGTGGGCTCACGGTCGTGTGCGTGTGTGCGGGTGCGCGGGTGTGCGTGCGCGCGTACCTCCAGGCGAGCAGCGCGGCCAGCGTGAGCGCGATGACGAGCGCGGCCAGCAGCGACGCGCCCACGGCCACGCCCACCACCTCGCCGTCCACCTCGCACGCCGCGCCGTAGTAGCCCGCCGCGCAGCTGCGGCACACCGGCCTCACTCAGTACGCGGCTCACTTACCGACCGACTTTCGAGTGGGACATTGGAACATTGGGACGATCTAATATCTATCCAATTACTCTACAAAAGCTTTATGTTGCATTATTTACGTTGAAAAGAATCATGCTAACCCAATGAATGATAAAGGGACCGTCATTACTTATTGGCGATGTAAATATTCAGATCGCGCGTCACTTACGTAAGTGGTTCCATCTACACTGTACTAGGTTGGGTAAACGATAAATCTACATCCAATCGTCCCCCACGGCTGACTCGAGGATTTTTTGCCCTTGTATCTAGATTTAGGTACAAAATAATGGCAAATTCAATCAATGTCGGTCCATCGAGTCGTCGGTTTGTGGCAGGGCCGCAGTACCTGCAGTAGGGCTGCCCGTTGTAGTAGCGGCACGAGCCGCGCTCCGAGCAGTGCGACGCGGCGCACGCGCGGCACACGCGCCCCGCCGCCGCCCCCGCGCCCGCGCCCGCGCCCGCGCCCGCGTCTAGCGTACTGTCCGGGCACGCACACCTGAAAATAAAATATCAAACTTATTTACGATACAAAATCATCACCAAATCCAGTATACATGATTGTTGATTTCCTTCCACTTGTATAATTACTATTACCGTATTACATTTGGATCTGGATGAAGCCTGAAAGAGCTGTAATGACTTACAATGTCTCAGGTGTGAATGTCTTATCATCTCACCTGAAAGCTCCCCAGGTGTTGGTGCAGGTGGCCAGCTCGTGGCAGTCGTTGAGCTCCGACGAAGCGCACTCGTCTAGGTCTGAGGGAAGGTAATTGATCATATTAGAGACCGTAAAGGTATTTATGAAGTAAAAAATCTATTGATCTGTGGGGGCGTGTGTGAAGTCTGTTCTAAATATATTCAATTACAAAACAAGATAGTTTTGTAGACGTGAATATGCTTATAACTACACTTACTAACTAAACTGTGTTGTACTTTGGGTTCCACGCTAATCTGCTAGCCTGCGTCGTGGAAGTCAAATGAATTTACACAAGGAATGTTTCTAAACGGCGACCTGTGCCCCTCGCGCGGGGCACAGGTCCAGAACAACGCGGGACACTCGCCGTGCAGCGGCAGCACGGCGCCGGCGGGCGAGTCCACCCACAGCGCCGACGAGCCCACGTTGTTGGAGCGGCGCCGGATGACGCCCAGCAGGTGCTTCTGGATGTCGGCCGCCAGCGCCGCGCGCTGCGTCTCCGGGCTCTCCTGCATCTGCACACCGGACACCCTTCATTATACGGACCACTCGGGGCGGGGAATAACGGCCTTAAGTACAAACGTTATAAGGCTGGATTTATCCTGTCCCGTCATAACTATTCCTCAAATTTGTACGCCGTAAAAGGCAAAATATGGATTGATGTAATAATTCTGTAATATCTTTAAATGTAACCATATCTATGTCTCTCTTACATCGTTTGTTTGAACGCGCTAATCTCTGGAGTTACCGTTTCGAATATAAAGTAACTGTATACCATTGAACTAAAGTACACGAGGATTGTACAAACTCTGAACATGCTCTATACCATTGAACTAGATAACTAGAGTATACGGTGATTGTACACCCACAAATTCTGAACACGCTGTATACAGAGAGACTTACCAAGACGGTGTAGTTGACGAACACGCCCTGGTGGGCCTCGTCGCCCTGGTGGATGGAGTTGACGGAGCCGCTCACGAAGTCGTCCGAGAATGGAGTCATCGAGAAAGCCGAGTCGATCTGAAAGACGATTTGGAGTTTGGATTATATTTTTTAGAGTTTTGGAGGTGTAATTGGCTAAAAATAATGAAAGAGAAAAAGGGAAAAACTTATGAAAAGAGAGATAGAGGATTTTAAAATTCATTCCATTCCAGAAGTTACGTGAAAACACAACTGTCATTGCTAAGTAGCCGTTACTTCAAATTAGATCCAAATGGGTCATAATGTTCTTTTCAAATTACAAACTCCATAATGTTCTTTTCAACCATTTTTCAAAATTATTAAGCGAAGTACCCGCATATTAACGCAAAGTTTCCTAGTTTATTTTATTTTCTATAATTTAGTAGATGATCACTAATTTATTAAACTCACCGCTCTGACAGCTTCGTAACTCAGTTGTTGATAGCGGTCTGATTCCTTATCCGCTAGTTTACCGTCCCACGCCACCTGCATAGAATATTAATGTTACAATCACACCACAACAGATGGCGACACTTGTAGCACAAACTTACGCTCCGCTATTCTAGATGACATTACTTGTTCAACTGATAAGTATGAGGTAAAAGGGAATTTGTCTCAAAGGAATTTCAAAAAAACACGATTTGTATTGTAATTGATTTGTCTACAATGTTTTCAGATATCCAGATGAGATATGAATTGTCCTCATAATCATAGGATCAATATGTCCATGGTAAAATCTTCCTCTTTGGTCAGATAGAAGATGTGGTTGGTACCTTTCTATCGTAGATCCTGTCGACCCTCATATTAAGAAGAAGGGACACGACTCTTCGACAGGGATCCCTGTGGTTGCGCCTCGCGTACCCCGGCCTGCATTGACAGCTTGAAATGCCTGGAAGAACACAAGAAGGTAGGTTTTAGGTAGGTAGGTATGCAGGAAGATAGAAAGGTAGGTAGGTACTTACCAGCTTCGGTCCGACATTTCTCATTCTGAGCTTGATCGCAGGTGGAGTCGTCTCCCACTATGCAGGTGTCAATTCTGAAAGAAACGAGAGTTCGTTAGCAGTACAGTAGATCAGAAGTCTCCAACTCTATTCAGAAGAAAAACAAGAAACGTATTAACCACACATAGCCTAATAGTTCAGATTTTAACGAGGTCAAATCGAGTTTGTGACTGTACAAAATCTACAATACATTTAAGGATAATACAGAATTGAACAATTGTAGGTGGACGAGATAATATAGACCGAGAGAGAGAGACGAGCACAAAGAGAGAGAGGGATAGAAAGAAAAGTTACGAGAAAAACTGTAAGAAACACAATTAAATGTATTGTACATATTGTAAAAGCGGTGTTACCTGACGGTGGGCTGCGGCCGTCTATATTGCTGGTGCGGTCTCTGAAGCGGGTGGGGCGGTCGTTTGACCGGCGGCTGCGGGACGTCGTCTGCCGGTATGGCCACCCCCGTCCCGATAGCTTGCCCGAGAGGAGGCTGAGGTGGGGCTGAAACAATCGTATAGTATAGTATAAAAAGTAGAACAGCATACTACAATGGTAGATCCAAAAAGTTGAGCACCTAAACATAAAGATAGTTTTGTGGAGGAGGCCAATATCGATGTTAAAGCAGTTTCCTATGATCGTTTACATGCACGAAATACCTGGTTTCGCCCAAGGCGATCTTTGATTTATACGCTGCTAACTCTTTAAGGGGTTCTTCCTCACTGGCAGTTAGCGCTGAAGTCTTTCAGAGGACCAGTAAGAGGTCATACCTAGAGGAAATCGGGGGCAATATTGTTTTGGAGCAGGCAGGGTCATATGACACTAGGAATGTTTAAAACAAGATCATTTTGGGGGGCACTAGAAAGTAAATTGATTCTCAAAGTGAGCTGAGAAAAATTAAGTTTGAGAATGTGTGCTCCAAAGTCATCTATTGAAACTCCTTACAATAAATGGATTATTGTAATGTTTCCTTCTGCTTTCCGTTATAGTTCGTGAAAGCAGGTAAATAAAACCTCTAATAAGTATTTGGTATTCACCAGAATGGTGCGGCAACGTCTGGACGTGGCTCGGCCGTATGCTGGTCAAAGTGGACGTGTCGAAGAGGTTGAGATACGTGCGCTTGCCATCTATGGAGACGAAGCCCTGTTCTCCAGAAGGCGACACTATTATGTCGTCGTGTTCCCCGTGTCCGGAGAGGTTCACATTTTCGATGTGAACTGCAACAAAGACAGTATGAACACGTCTTTATCTTTAACGTGAATAAAATAAAAAATCAGTGGGATAGACTGTGTAGAAATTTTGCATATGTGACTTTTGTCGTGACGTCGGTGTAAATATTGTTCCAATGGAATCCTTTTAACCAATTACCAATCAAGGATAGAAGAGTTACGACATTTTCTGATGACTGCTTCTCGAATCAAAAGGTGTGATTAGTGAAATCGTTGCAAAGACTATGCGACTACAGGCGAGTCCTCACCGTGACCATGAGCCCCCTGCTCCCCCGGGCCCTGTATAGCGGAGACCGTGACGTCGAAAATCTCCCCGTACCCTGGCAGGTGGGTTTCGGGCGCCGTGATCACTGACGCCTCGGTCGGTCGGTACCGCGTGCCGTGGGGCTTGAAGTCGGTATCATCCAGCACGATCCCGGGGCGCGGACGGTACGGGTGATGGGGCTCGTCTTGAGACGCTGAAAACCGAATGTATAGACAACAGGTTAGACTCGTTTATTCGACTTTGTCGTGGTAGTTGCGAGATACTGGCCGCATTACACCAGGATTCGAGAACATGTAAATCTAATCGAAGATCCACCACATTGATTAAGGGGGCTGTTCTTATGTCATATGAACAGTGGCATGCGTGTAAGTACATTAGCTCTTACGTATTAGGTTATAAGAAAATGTTAGTAAATCTAAACTTACTGGGTAATGGCTGCGAATTGATGGACGACGTCTTTATAACTTCATTTACAGTAGATATATCACTGGTAGTTGGTGCGTGGGTGATTAGGCCATCGGTGGGCGTGGGCGAAACACCACTTGTCGGTATAGTAATTTGAGATATTGAAGATTCTATAACATGTTCTGGCACTGTTTCATTCTTGACAACTTTATCTGATGGTTTCTCTTCAATTATTTTATATTTATCTTTATTTATTTTATCTTTTTCGATGTAAATCATATCTTTCTTTTTGTCTTTCTCAATTTTAGCAGGCTTTTCGGTCTTAGGAAGTTCAATCGTAGAAAGTTTCTCTGCTGTTAGGTCCGTTGTTTTGTCTGTAACATTCTCTGTTGATTTTTCTGTCGGCTTTTCAGTTGTTTTTTCCGATGGCTTTTCAGTTGTCGTTGTTGTTGTTGTTGAAAGTGTAGTAGTTTTTTCTGTCGTTGTCGATGTGGTTGACGTTGTTGTTGACTTTGTGGTAGTACTTGACGTAGTCGCAGCTGTTGTAGTTGCAGCTGTCGTGGATTCTGGTACATTTGTAACTTGATCATTTTCAGTTTCCTCGGTAGTATTAACTTCTAGGAGATTCAAAAGGGAGATTATATTTTTGTCACCATGATGTATGTTGTTTTCGGAATGACTAGTTTCATTTTCGCTTATCGTTACTTCTTCGTCTGGTTTGTCGTCTAAATCCGGAAGATCTAGAGGCAAAGGTGGTATAGTAGGTTTGTATATAGGTAGGCCAGGATTAGGCCGCTTATTAGGTGGTCTAGGTCTGGGGCGCTGCCATGGCGGCATTGGCCTGTGAAAGCCTGGCCTAGCAGGATTCATGGGTGGTACAATTTGCTCTGGTAAATTGACACCATGATGCGGAGGTCGATCGAAGGGGTAGGGTGGTGGGGTTTTTGTTGGGTGGAAGGCATGAGGCGGTGTGACTGGACTATCAAAGTCAGGCAGCGGAAGAACATCAGGAATCCTTGGAGGTCCACGATTATTGATTCTAGACGCAAGTGGTCTTCCTGGCCTTCCATTCAGTAGCTGTGAATTAGCTTGCACGTTGACATTACCATTTAAAAGCTTGACGATTCCCGTAATAATGTTCTGTATTTCAGTATTCTGTCGCGGTTCCCTAGGGTTGACAGTCGCGAATATTGGTTGCACTGCAGTAGGACGAATCTTGGGCCCCGTAGGTGCGAGTGCACGTCCCTTCGGAGCCCTCTTGGCTTCCCCCGGAAACTTAAACTCTAGTTTGTCTCCGAATCCTTCTGAAGACATCATAATTTCTTCATCATCTCGACTGCGCATGTAGGATATTGTTTTAGTTGGCATAATATCTCGATACTTCTTCTGTACGAGTCGTAGTTCTAGTTCATTGTCTATTTCGTTGTTATTTGATAGTGGTATTTCATTTATGTTAATTGATCGGGATTCTCTGTCATTTGGATCGGTAGACCTTGTCGCTATGACATGGTTTTCGAGTTCTCGATCAGCTATTACATCTTCTGGTGCTGAGTCAGGAATGTTGTCGAATCTGGCGCTCGGCTCTATACTGAACGCTAGGCTGGTACTGCGCGTTAGCGGCACATTTACTATTGATTTGTGGTATATAACTGATTTTGGTGATAGCTGCGATATTGTGTACATTTCTTCGTAGCCTGCAAAACACAAGGAAAGAACCACGTGAGAAATGTTATATGGATAAAACACAGAAAGGTGAAACATATAAAAAATGAATATCTATGGTGCAAAGAATATTTTCAGACAACGCAAAAAGTATTTCCAGAATAAAATACACATACTGAAAAGAAAGAAAAAATGAAAGCTAAACCCAACTGACTTGTACGCGGTACCTCATACAATACACTACACTCTGGCAAAAGGATAGATACACAATCACGCCAGGTCCGTAACGAGGTAGGCAGAAAGAATTAGATATAAATAATAAAAAAGACACCATTAAAACTGAACAACATAGTCGAAATTTAAATACTTCAATGACAAAAATGTTAATTCCATATTTGGTACACAAGAGTATTTCGAATTTTATTAGCTCGAATAATTAAGCTGATATTACAGTCCCCATCATACTTTGTGGCTATCCGAGCTCAGGAACTATGAAACATTGCTATTTAAGCTGATCTACTCGTATGTTATTACGTGCCTTGATTGAAAACGGAATGATACGAGATGCTAGTAATGTGCCTCATCCGCTGTCACTGACAGCTCGTCAGTGGCAAGACGGCGGAGTGAAAGTCCGTGTGTAAGGACAGTTAGCCATTGTTCGCGGGTTGCGCGGATCCATCAGTTATGTCACCTCGCAAATTGAATCAGCGGGTATTGTCGCGCGCGTCCCGTTGTCGAGCGGCACCCTGGGACGGCGCGTTGCGAAGCCATGTCGTAATCAACCATTATCGTGGTAATACCGTGCGGTATGTTTCACCGTTGTAGCGATTGATTATACCTTGAGTATTGAGCTTGTACCACGACTGTGTTGGAGGGCGAGGAACGCACGAAAGTCTGTTAGTTCTAGATTTGCAATGTCAATACTATTGCCATAATGAAATTGATTAGGCACGAGCTTGTCTGGGTACCGGTGGTTTTGGCGCCCAAAAATATAACCTCAGACATTATTATTGTCTATCTATCTGTAAGTAGTGTACAGTTATTCTAATGTGTAATCAAGTAATCAAACTGTGTTTAACGGTCGATAATAATTGACGTGCAGTGGACACGGACCACGACTGTTACCATATACTTAAAGCTACTGCGGTATTCGCCTTCGACAGCGTAGTGGTTGATAGTTGTGTTGACCGCTTCGGGTATGGGATTCAATCCGTGGCATGTATTACATAATTTTATTAAGTTACGTGTCTTTTTGAACGTTAGTTTAATGGACGTTGGTTTTACATATCTTGATTAAATAATGAAGAAATATAATTGTGGTTCGGTCCTTGACGACGTTTTTCTTTATCGTTATAACGATAAATATTTCATCTTTAAAAAGCAGATCACTTTATATGATATGAACCCGGAACCCCGTGAGTTTGCAATCTCAATAACTAAGCTATCGCAAAGGAAATGGCTTAGCAGTTTTCATTTCAGTTTTTCACTTAACAGGAAACACACATAGCCTTAAATCCTCCATAACATCGATGTGTTGAGTCAAATCCGTTGGCCAGCATGGTGGATTAAGCCTAAGTCTGATTATGAGAGGACATTGTCCAGTAACGAAACAATACAAGGATAGATATATGACCTATCGTTGCTCGCCGTTCACTAATAATATGAGTAAACAAGCCGACACAGTCGTCGGATCGTCCAGTAACATAACGGCAGTCCCACATACTGGGCCACACCTCGTCCACTAACACGTGGGTACTGTTAGCCGCTTCATAAATATTCGATGCGGCAACTTATTGGTCACCTACTACACCAATACGAAGGGCTGAAAACTCTAAAGTTGACACACAATTCAACTTTTTTCAAAACGTTTAATAAAAACAATTCATTATAAAATAATGATATTTGGTAAGTTACAGTTTTATAATGCTATATTAAAATTCATTCCTTTGATAACAAATGTAATGCATGCGCTTATCTAATTTTTTAAATAGCTTACGACCCCAACCGCCCTTGAGTAGTGGCTGCCAGATTAAGTAGAGAAAAGATTTGAACTCAAAACTCTAGAATAATCAAACGTAATTGAACGCCAATTCAATGTGCCAATAAAAGAATTTGCAATGGACATTATTTAACTATATTTATGAAATACACCGTGAAATATGTAAAAATAGAGTAATAATTTACAACTAAATATCAATTCGACTGTAGACCGCCTGCATAAAACATTAAATAGATAGCTATATTAAACTAACCAGCGATGAGATCAGACCCGTTCTAATAACATTTTAGACCAATTGTTAGCTACAATTTTCATATTTGTTGTTTTGGATTGGTTTTTCTTGTAGTGGAGACCATAAATCATTATGATGTAACTAAATATATCTTTTGCGGAGCTTTCATTTGTGTCGTTTCCAAAACCAATATCTATATTTTAAAGCCAAAACTCGCTAAGATTTCTACAGTTTAGGTAAAAAGCAATCTTGGAGGCTCGCGTTTGAGGCTTCGAGGAGCGCGGGTCGTTGACCCGTTCGGTTGCTATGATCGAATGAGTTTTATTCGGTTGTGTTTTTTGTCCAACTCGAGAGCAATTTGAGCATCTCGGTATTAACTGGAAGCCCTTAGACTGGAATTAGCGTTGCTAGGGTTATTATCGCTGAGCTTGGAATTGTGCAAGTCAATTGATGGATGTTATTTGATGATCTTTTGAAACTAGTCAATTATCCCTTTAACATTTTCATCAGCAATTTTCCACTACTTAACATCTGGTATGGTTTACTTAATGTTTTCTCTAAAATAATATTTTTTTGAGTCCGACTAGCTTGCCTCTTACTCTTGTGGTTTGACTCCTGTCTCCTAAATGATCAATCAGTACATTTATTTATTCACACCTGGTCGTACTAGAAACATGTACAATATTTGGTATGTGTATTTATGTATGTTTATCACATGTGTGGTTACCATACCATAACATAGGCATTGCCTAATTTGCGATCAGATAAACCCAGAATGAGATTGTCCCAATTACTATTATCCTCGTCGACTAGTAATTTTGCTAGTTATTGCATTCGAAATCTAAATTGGTAGTCAAACAGCGCCCCGCTAGCCTCCACGCAGGCGTTAGTGCATAGTGTATCTAGATGTCTACCAGTTAAATCGCCTGTTGACTTTCACTGGCCACTTTCGTTTTCTGCAGCAGATTATTACTACACATTATTTATATTGATACTGGTTTGACATTAATTAGACTGAGGCCTGTTACTATTGACTAGTCTCGTCATCAAGCGATTGTGGGTTCCTATCAAGAATTTATCCATATACCCGCGACGCTCCGACTAGACGATATACACTTGAAAGACGGTATACTCCTAGCGAACACTTACTTCCAGAATGTTCCAGAATATGTTTGAATTTGAAAGAAGAAGACACACCGAAAAAAAACAGTCTTTAGTTACAGAAACTTCCAGAATTTTCCTCTTAATTTAACATACAAAGAATATAGTTTCATTGTGGACTTGATTTGATACCACCTCTCCTATCATCAAAAGCCTGTATTTTAATGTCTTCTTGTACACAAGGCTGTAGTCGATCGTGACTTCCAGCGACGCGATGGTGTTCACAGCTGGACGCGTCGCGGACAGTTTTTGTCCAGACGCCATTTGTAATTTTGATTCGTCTTTTTATCACACACAGCAAAGGCTAGTGGACTCAATAGCAAATGCTTCGTCACTGCCGTTTACAGATATTTGTAGCGGATGTTCTCCGACTGTCCTCAAGAGTTACGTGTGAGACTTCAAATTAATCAGAATACCACCTAAGATTGGCCTAGGGTTTTGTGGTTAGAGATATCAATTACTAAATCGCACGTGGATTCGATTCCCACACATTTGTTTATTCTCTGCGTGTAACAAAATATGTATATTAGTTCTATATAGTATGGTATAGTGTTATATGTTTTGTCTAGTGTGGGATCAAATGGTTATGTTTGAAGGTGTACTATATTAATATATTATTATTATACTATTATAACTGTCGATTACGTAATATCGACTACGTAATATGTCGATTGGCCTAATGTTTCTACCAATCCCTTTCCTAATTGATTAGTGCTAATCTTTTTTGTCTGATTGCTACATATTCGTTGATTACGCTTTTAAAACGGGAAGAGTCGTCGATATGTTGTTGACTTTGAATGAGTTCTTTTGCGCGATTCACAAAAGTCCCATGTCGTTTCTCGTCCCATTTCCCACGTCGGATATTCTCCTCACAACTGGCATGTGTAATTATATTGTAAGATTATACAGCTCACATTTGAATAAACACAGCAATTAAACCACGTAACTCACCATTAACTACTTGTATTAGTATCGCGAATAGCACCGCGCCCGTCCGCCATCTTGTCTTGGCGGCCATTTTGTCGTGAACACAGCGAGCCACTGTCCATTCGTGCACACTTCACTTCACATCACCGTCACATAACGTTCGTCACTACACTGTATATTGTTGTATTGTACATATAATCACATTGGCGTTGACTTCTGCACCTGGAACAAGGGAAATATGTTATAATATTGATGCACGTCTGCAAATAAGGTAACAATAATAATTAACAGACATGTGTTCAATTACGTAATAGGGAGACTATCTCCGATTATGATAGACATAAAACACTGAAAGGCCGCTTATATCCAATTCACATGCATACACTGCAAATTTCATTTATAATATTTTCCTACGAAATTATGTATGTATGTATGAAGAGATTGATGAATAGAGTAGAAACACGTCCAGTTTGTAAGGGAAGAGATATTTGGCACTCAATGCTTTCTGCCTACCCCGATAGGGACCTGGCGTGAATGTATAATAATATAGACATAGATATAATTCATTAGAACTGTACTTCTGTCTGTATGTTTACGATTCCAACCCAACACGTATTTATTTGCGGACTGCATACCATAAAAACCTGCATTCGATATGTTTTTAGGCCGGTCCTAAACCTCTTTTACCTGCGTCTCTGTCTTGCACGATGAAAGTCGGTAAGTGCGAAAGAGCGGTATAATATAATTCAGTGGGGCACAACGTCGTTGAATAATAAACACATAACAGGCTCTTACTTGTGACCAATATACCAACATTTGCGCCAATATCTGTTACAGCATTACAAGTGCTAGAAACGGCAAAATGATTTATTAAGGATGTGATAACTGTGATGATTATAAGTCTTCAAACAACTTTTAAACCCTTACAAAAAACACTTTTTAATAAATGAATGAGCTTTATAGATAAAGAGAATTATACTTCCAAATGACCAACGTACAATAGGCTGGAGTAAAAGTAATCTTCTTTGGAGCTCAAACTGTACACACATTAAATTACGTGCAAATCGGTGCAGCAGTTTCAAAACCAACAGACGAGACAGACTTTTTTGAAACTTTTCAGTACACAAACTGGCCGGCGAACTTCGTGTTGCCTTACGACAAAACAAGTTCCGGTTATTCCCGTGTAAATACAGCTCCCCGGGAACTCCGGGATAAAAAGTAACCTATGCGTTATTCTGGGTCTTCAGCTACCTATATACCAAATTTCATAATCGGTTCAGTAGCATTTGCGTGAACGAGTAACAAAGATCAATACTCACAAACTTTCGCATTTATATCATTAACAGGACATAAGTAAATGAATAGTAAGGTTTGGGAAGGTAACAGCTGTATGTAAGTGGATCTTCAACTTACACCGTATAAGGCGGCGAGAACAACAAACGAGGCGTAGCGTAGCGCTTTGATCAAATGTTCGCGTGTTTGGCGAACGTTCGCCACGCGTGCCGGAATGCCGTGGCCTCGATATAAAGTATCGGTAAAGGATACAATTAGCGAACAGGTGTTTGATCTATAGCTCCAGCTAGGTATACACTAGCTAGGCTTTAGTCACTATCCTAAGCAATTTGCGATTTGATAAAGATTATCTTCTTGTTCACCTTATTACATTAGAATGCATCAAATTGGTCCTTGACATATTAATTAACAACGAGATGTGCCTCATTCTATTTTTTGAAATTTCGCAAAAATTATCTTACACGTTGATCCATAATCTTCTTTATTTGCCAGTGAAAGTCCCATTAAAATCAGTTCAGCCGTTCCAGAGATTAAACCGGACAAACAGAATGATAGGCAATGATATTAAAAAGATATGTGTTTTAGTATCGTGTACATAACTGTAAGCATTTCGGAAAATACGGTTATTTTGGAATTACAGACAGACATTTCTATTTTTATTCATAAGTATACACATTATCGTACGCGTTAGAGTACCGTAGAGTATCCAGGGTAACCGGAGTGCTGGGATGGCGTATCCAGCTGTGGGACGTACGGTGTAGTATCAGCTCTCGTCACTCCAGTGCAGGTCGATTTGAAGGTGCCAGCTATTGCGACGGTAATCGTTGGGCGACGCCCTAGTGTTCGTTCTCCAATAACACTGCAGCTACACGGCCATAAAAGATAAAGCTGGCCCGACTGCGGGTAACGGTTCGCGGGGCAGGTGACGCGCGACCCACATAACGCTCATTCATACTTATGCGTCTTCGCCTTTATCATGTACGGATGGACGTCTGCCGTCATAGTAGGTACTTACGGTACGGAACATTCAATGGTTTTCCCAGGAACTTGGGGGCGTTTAGAAGTTTAATCATTTTTCTGGGTATTCCCTGGAACTCGCTTTTAGGAGTACAGTTGTCGCCGACCGGTAATTACGTGGTAGAAACCCTCATATACTACAAAACCATACTTTTCATCCCTAATCGTGGTAGGTTCTCGAGATTACAATCAGCGCTTAACTGGTGGCCACTTAATGAAACAACCGGATCTATGAAGCGTTGCACCAACCGGACGCGGCATCTGGTGCACGGTGTGACTTAACAGAATGAAATGGCGACATGCGTTGCACAACGAGCGTAGAATGGACATTTGGGAACTTACTGTGACTGTATGCGTATGCAAACTTATCAGACAGAACTAAGAGATTTCACTAAAGATTATCGCGCAATGTACAAGGGAATATTAGGGCGTACACGAAGTATTTTTTACCTGAAGACTAACTGGCAGCAATCCAAACCACACATATTTCGAAAGTGAAGCAGTTGTTATTAGAAAATTAATGTTTGGATTTGAAGAGTAGGTATACAAATCTACGTATACTGGAGACAATCATCTTAGTCGAAGAATAGCAGTGTATCTGCATACACCCATTAATAGTATTGGTTCTAATTAGTACTAAGTACACTTGTACAATAGATGTATGAAATCTAACTTAGACTGCCTTACTCTTACTCCTATAAAAAGCATCAGACCAATTTATTAAGTCCTACTCCTATAATACTGATATGAATACTAGCCGGATAATATTTTTGTCAGCATCTACTAATTTAATTGACAGCAATAGCCCCACTCCGTCCCAGGGCGGCAAGACTACTCGTAAGTGTAAACAGTTTGCTATTCTCTTCACATTAAAGAAAATCTAATTGAAACATTATTTATTTAGAACACAACACGGACGTAGAAGACGACGTGTCTCGTAATGGTGGTGACTCAGATGGAATACGGCGCGTTATGACAGGTGTGACGCAAGCTCCGGGGACGGTTTCGCAATCACACGTCTTCTGTTTTACTGCTATGCTCTATGTGGTCGCAAGGTGCTAAATTTGCCGTAATAACTAACCGCATCATCAATTACAGATGGATAAGTAGAGATTATTAGAGGTTCAAAAATCCGGACTCTGGAGTTCAAACAGCGCACATGCTTTTGTAAGATAGTGTGTTTTTAATTAACGATTTAAAGATGAGTGGTTACTCATTAGTGAAGGAAAACCTCGTTCGAATTACCTATTTATGTTAGAGTACTTCAGAACTATCTTAGCAATGGTATGTCTAAATCTTTGACTTGCATCGACTCTTCGTATTCGAGACTCGAATCCAACGGCTTAATAAAATGATTAATGATGATTGTTACCACACTTTGATTAAAATAAAACACTGTATTAGTTTACTATCCGGGACACTAATTAACACACACATTTAGTGTAAGCAGCAGGAATCAGCGATGCATTGGCATACTGACTCGCTTGTGCCTTGTACCGGAACCGCGGTAATTCTCCAAGCGATGCTCGACAGGATTTATCTTTATGTAAGGGGCAAATGCGCATGCGAAATAAGTTTACTCCGCTACTATAACTCCGCAAACATTATGATTCAGTGTGATTTTTTTCACCCTTTTCGTGGTCCAACGTCCGCCCGGGTCTCTCGCAGTGAGGAGGGTATAGGCCGTTATCTACCACGCTGGCTAGATCTGTAGGCGAAACCGGAATAATTTTAATTTGATTTCTTTATCTCATAAACTACACGAGTTCAATATGCTGGTACATAAATTGTGACAATAACAGTTTAGTTTTCACTCGTAAAAGTAATAAAGGTACGCGCAAAACTATGCGGGTAGTTGATAATGTAGTTAAATTATAATACTGATGCACGACAAAATACATTTTCTCTTTTCACCAAATTTACTTTCACTTTATTTCACTATATTCAACTTTATATTGCTCTTGCGATTACCTAATCGAGATACACACGCATAAACAGGCGAAAAAAACCAAGGCTGCAGAGCAGAGACGCTTCGAACAAAGAGACACAGTAATAAATGGTTACCGAAATGCAGTAATGACTGTTAGCACATTAGTACAATTTACATAATTCAAATTCAAATTGTTTTATTCATTATAAGGTACATACACACGCTTAATATAAGTCATGTTTCAGTCATCATACTTCGGCTTTGTGGCATACGTTAATATGGTCGTTTATGTATATGCTGGCATGACGCCTGTTAGAAGTAGGTACATTAGACGCGATGCCACTGTTGACAACACAGATGATCATGTGTCTAGTAAACGCGTGGGCTCACCACAATCCAGAAGCAATTGTAACCGTGATATTAACATCCACTTTTTAAAATTGAGAAGACTCGGTATTAAAAATGTACTTGAAAGCAAAAGTTGCATTTGATTTTGGTAACCAACAAGCACGCGTACGTGCTAGCGCTCACTGGAGCCAGTCCAGGCCAATTCCCGAACGTTGTAGCAAAACAAAGGAGTTATCTCGTGCGTTCTGGAATTTTAATGTTTCCAATTAAGGAACGTGCTAGATCATTCGTGACAACCTTCCATTGCAGCTGTACAAGTGTATCGTTTCTACCAGTGTTAAATTTTCATCAATCCTTACATCTTCCATTGTTGGGGACGGCTCTTTGCTCAAAACTTAAGTTTTCAGGTTTCCCCGCGATGTCTTCTATCACTGTTATATCAAATGAAACTACATACTCGTATATTAAAGATGCACACAACTTAGAAAAGTTAGAATTATCTGCCAGAATCATTAAAACTATTTATAGCATTCTGTCTTAATACAGTTATTGATTCAGCTCCTTTATAGAAATACGATTGTAAAGCTGGATGAAGCTAATTTATTTACCCCATTTTGCTTATAAAATATCAATTTCTAACCCAATGTATAGACAGCTAACACGTGTTCAGTCCATCGGTGTATATTGGAAAACATATCTTTTACACGCCAAAAGCTAGACTTTCGATAAATTCCTCACATTTTCTCATGACTAGCCGCGAAACGCGCTTCATGGACGAAACAAGCGTTGAGCGTATTAAATCATTAATCATTGAATTTCATAGTTTTAAAAAACACGAACCATTAAAAATCTCTTAAGTCTTTACAAGATTATACATAATTGTAATCGAACATTTGGAAAGCTTAGACGCATCGCGATGGTCACCACATGTCTTTCGATATACTTTGCCAAGCGGACTATAAAAGAATTTGTATCCAAATTTCTACGGTTACATGCAGGTTTTCAATTAACATACTTGCGCAAGTAGGCACACCACAATATGCGCGAGTACAGAAGGTGGAAAGGTGGTAGAACCCTCTGTGGTTTAACTCCAGCGGCACTACCACCACACCTATTTCTGCCTTATAACAGCAGTGTTAAACGCTGCTGTGTTCTGGTTTGAAGGGTGTGGTAAGGGAGACATACTCTTTTGAGGCATTCCAGCTTATTATTCAGTAGCGGCGCATCTGTGGTCGACCTGAGATAGGAATCTAATCTTATCTGGGTTCGATTACTAACGTCCATGGGCGGCAGTAGCCACTTACCTTCAGGAAGACTGCATGCTCGTCTGCTACTTCCATATTATAAAAAGTAGATAGCGATTAGTTCGAAGCTGTTATTTTAACATTACATACAGACACTTATATTTTATTATATATGTTGGGTAATTCAAGCCCCAGGGCCGCCCGCCGGCCGCAAACCGGTCGCGCGCCCAGCCAGCATTTGGGTCAGTATTATAGACCCTTGTCCAACTGTAATAAGGTTTCTGTAACGACGTGACTGTGTTAACGAATGAGAAATAAAGCAATAGCAAATAAACCGAAGCAAGATAAGCAAAGCAGCAAGGGACTAATATTTTTTCTGTTTCATATACGAATGTATTCTTCATACTTCTCCGTTTTATCATTCACTGAATACTTCTATGAGTTAGCAAATATCCAGATTATTGAGAACTGTGAATTAATCAAAATGGCTGCCTGTATGCGGCCAGAAACAGCTCAAAATACGGATGACCGATCAAACCTAACCAATGTATGATAACTACGAGAAGCTTTTATTGTTTTTGTAGTAGAAATTAGAAACGCGCAAAGTATCCCTCTTTCTAATGTCAAGTATCTCTGCTGCCTCTAATCGTCTGTAACCAGCGCCGAAACAAAAAAAACATACGCCAACTGTCGCAGTCGAACGGTATACAAAAAGTTACTGTAAGTATCTGCAACATTTAGCTTCCACATCGATAAACTGAATTAGTTACATTAATTAATTTTAATGCTGACTAACCTTACCTTATGCTTGTTCAGCGGCCATTCAAATGGTGTATTAACTAGAAATTAAATAATTATAAGCAAATAAACTAGATAAATATCAATTGAGGCACGAATAAAATAATATTGCCCATTCAAACCTAGAGTATTTATGTATTCTGTTGGGAAAACTTATATCTAACGTAGAAAGAATTAGAACAAATGATGCTGGCGGTAAGTGAAAAACTTATCAAATAGGTTTATAAACATAATATGTAACTTTACAATTCTAATTACTTTTATTCTCATTAATAAAACGCACCCAGCACAAGTTTCTAATTCAGAAACGCGAATCCGGATACAATGACTAACAGCGGTTGTAATTAATGTTGCTAGAAAAGCAGTTTGGAATTGATGGCTTACTTTTACCAAAATTATATTACATAGACACTTTTATCACGCATAAAAAATAAAAAAACTGATGGCAATGACATATTCTTAACAAACTTTCGGATGTAAGTGATTGAATTTCGTGGATTATTAAAACTTTGAACCACACAAGTCTATAGAAGTACGATGGAAATGAATTGAAACATGGACAATAAAAAGCACGTAATCTGTACAATTTAAATACTTTCTATTAACCAATTTTTTTAGTTAAATAAATAATAATACGAGGAATATTAGGGTTGTATATAGAAAATTCAAATAACGTTATCTTTACTCACCGGTTTGATCAAGTGTTTATATCAGCTGTTCCGTCACAAAAAAGTATGTTAAAAGGCACAAAAACGTTACAACACTATTTTCTTTTACTTCCTTCCACAAAACTTTCACATTTACCATACACCGACACACGAGTTTCGTTTCCACAACAACGTAAGAATGTCAATAGATTAAAAGAAAGTTTCTTTTTTTGTATTTTCGTAGTGTTTTTAACGGATATAATAAAGGTTTATGTAAAAGATATTAATTTGTATTATTTTTTCGAAGACAGCGCATTCTTAAACATGCGCGCGCATAGGCTTCTTAAGTTGACTGGCGCGTTTCGAAGTCTTCCACTCAGACGCGTGTGTGAAACAGAGACAGCACATGTATTATGACCAAGTTAGAGTGAGATGTATAGGGTGTCGTATCGTGTACTCGTGTAGCGGTAATTTTTTTCTCCTTTCGCGCGTCAACTTTCTAAAACATTTCGAAGTGTTCTCCATGTATTTTCGTAATGAAACCAAATTTAATATCTTATGTGTGTAAAATTTTAAAAATATTTGTAATATTTAAGTATTTTTTTAAAGAACAGTATTTGGCAGGCATCATGTTATAGATTTGTAAACATAAAAAAAAAAAAAACATTTTATTTGTTAGTGGAATCATGGCCTTCATAAATTAAACGGTAAATTCAGCCTGAAGCAGTATGGCTCGTTGGTCTAGGGGTATGATTCTCGCTTCGGGTGCGAGAGGTCCCGGGTTCAAATCCCGGACGAGCCCGTGTGTTAAATATCTTTTTATGCTCAATAATAAATAACATCTTTAACCTATTTAAGAAAGGTATATAGACCGTAAATTATAATATATTATACCTATTGCAGGCTATTTAATACTTTATAAATATTTTTTCCCATTTTTAATTTTTTTTTCTACTTTATCTGTTATGAGAGTATTTTTTTTAAATGTATTTCATTAGTAAATATAAGATGATTTACAATATTGAAATGTAATAAAATAATACACAGATGAATATTCTACTCTTATTACAGCGACATCTATGAAGATAGAAGAAACGAAAATGATAATAGTTCGTAATTAAGGCGCTAGATGGTACTAATAAATAAGGGATTTTGTTAATATTGTAATCGGCAGGAAATATATTACCTACGGGATACCTAAATAAATAGTTGAACTAAATTAAAAATAATTGAACTAAAACGCACTATGCCAATTAAAACTAGAATACATTATAATGTCATCAACGAAGTTAAAGTGATGCTGAAAACACCAGTGTATGCTTTTATAACTCGACCAAATTACGTAGTACACCGAAAAATATTGTGTTCTTTGGTTTATGTATAGAATGTTGAGAATAAATATAGCCAATCACTCTAGCGCGTACAGTACGACAGGTGTTTGCTGACAAAAAGTTCTTAACTGTTAAAACTTTTTTCAATCCAATCCAGAAAAGTTTATTGTTGTTATCATTATTGTAAATATAAATTGTAACTTCTTTTCGTGAATTATACCAAAGAATGGAGCGAGGTTCCTCATAACTGTGTCTTTTGTTTACGGCGCTGTGTTTTGTGGGATTTTCGATGGGACTGGTGACTTGAATCAAATAAAAACTTAAAAATGTCGGCCAGCAACAGTCAAAACCAGAGTCCACCCGCGGTGGCTTCTATAAGCGATGTTAGTGCCTTATTTCAGACTGCTAAGAAATATGAAGAACTGAACGTAATTGGAACAGGTATGTACTTTACAAATTACATTAAGTAAAACAAAAAATAACCTAGAACCATGTGCCGGTAATTTCGCGCATTTTTAATCTGTAAATATATTGTCAATCAACAATAATTAATGTATATTGTTTATATTCTAAGCTTAGATTTCGCTATAAATAATTATTCTTAAAGACCCCTCCTATATTAATAGTTTCTGTATAATTATTATTTCACCCGGATATGAATTAATGAATGTACATAATAAAATTATGTATGTATTTACTCTATGTTGAGATAGACATAGTATTGTAGCGGTATCCCTTTTACTCTTATGGAGCCCAGTGTGCAGTTTAATCCGCTTTTAGTCTAAATGTCGTAAGTGCCATATGAGAATGACCTATTGTAAACGCTATATTTCGTATATTAAATATCATAATATATTGTACTATTTTGACTAATTACTGTGGTTATTGATACTCCAATGAGTAGGCTTGAACTTTTAAACCATATTTATGATCATGGCTCAATACTGTACTTATGTTTTGTCTCCTTTTATTCCAAGGTTTCATTTGCTTATTTGAGCCTCAACATACCTATTTCTTAGTAATATTAATATTTTTTAGACTGCTCTCAGTACTCCTATTCAAGGATTGAACTAATATTGCATTACATTAATATTTTACAGTAGTCTTTATCAGGAGTTGAATGTCAGGTATTTATTTGTTTTATACCTTGCAACACCTGTATATTTTGGATTACTAATTGTAGTGCTCTTACCATCACAGATTTATTTGTTTGTCATCAGTAGCTAATTACAATACATCAATTTTCATCCATAGGTCTTATGTGACTGTTTGCTTACTACCCATGCACTGACCACTCCATCATTTCTACCATATCTTGATACAATGATATATTGATTGCTTCATTGATACTCAAATATAAGCAGATTGCAATAGACACAATTCTTTACTTGCAAAACATTTAATAGGGAGTTGCATTGAATGTATTTGTAAATTTGCAGGGGCATATGGCACTGTATATAAAGCGAGAGATTTGCACAATGGAGGACAGATTGTTGCCATGAAAAAGGTGAAGGTGGCTCTGACCGAGGATGGCATCCCGCTGTCCACGCTGCGGGAGATAGCGTTACTGCGGCAGCTGGAAGCCTACCGACATCCTAACATTGTTAGGTATGTGGTTGAATTATTACTGTAATAATAATAATAATAATAATATCTTAGGACAATTCCACACACGGCTATC
>DWQT01000069.1:0-33187 GCA_018244895.1 Myscelus amystis hages | reverse complement strand
GCTTCTGCTGAGTGACAAAAACTACAAAAAATCGCATTTATAATCGACGTAAATGTTTAAGCGTGATTGTTAATTTTCAAATTATCATCAACAAACCTGACACGTATGTATATGTACATACAGACATATGTATGTCATATCGCGCTTACAATGTCTAGACGTAATATACAAAAAAGGACATATACATTTACAGATGGAAGTACCGCCAATTAAAACATGCAAATTTCAACACGCCAAAATTGTCGATGACTCAAAATGACACCATCGGGTTTGTGGCGCTCTGCGCGGGTGACTGGTTCGCCCTTCGGCGCAGCGTCGCGGGCGGGTAGCCTACAGGCCGTATGCCATATCCGTTGATAGTTTCTTAATCTATGAGATCAGCAGTGAGTCACGAGCCATTGCCACATCAGATGACTCAGTGCACCGGTGAATGGGAATGGGAAACCCATTGTTTCTCACCGCGTCCTTAATTCTGCTCAGCTGTTATGATAATAGTCCGCTGCCGATTCTTGCCGTGTGTTTAATTTTATTAACGCCTATTGAGAATTATTCGTCGGAAAGGAAAATGTTGCTTCAGAGGATGTAGAATTTCTTCGAAACATCTAAATTAAATTTATAAATGATATAATACAAATATCAAATATATATTTTGCCTTATATTAAAAGAAGTGATAAATCAAATAAGTTTTTTCATTGACATATCATATTATATTTTATGGAATCTGTCACAGCTTCATAGACATCTGTCTCCCATGTCAAATAGAAACTTATACGAAACAGTCCATAGACATTTCTTTTTAATGTCAAATATAACTCCTACGCGCAATCACTGATTTATTATAAGGAAACAGAAACATTTGATTGCAATAAATACGTGTTTAAATAGTATGTCACCTGCTTGTGGTGACTGGTTATTTGGATAAAAAATAATATACATGTATTTTTAATAGTACCCGCATTAAAATAAACGACCATTTCCAATTACTGTCTGCTCCAAACTGTCTAACATTAATATGTTTGACGGTACATTAATTGATAAAAAATGTTTATAATTAATTTTAAGATTAATTTCAATTCCTTATATTTCGGAATTGCCTCTAAGAATGTTACATGATGCATTTTACAGATAGATATGTATTTGAATATATTTACTGGTTGCACACACATCAGGAAATAATAATTGGGCGTTACAAAAGACCGTGAAAAAACACATAATTCCTTTGTATGTGTAATTTTCGGTGTTGTATGATTCACTTAAAACAAAATAATCTATCTATACATACAAAAAAATAACTATTATCCTCAGTAACAACTCCTGGCACAATGAGGCAAGCATAAATAAAACAAACATCGAAACATTACGTCATGTCGTCAACAAAACAATACAATTTTTATATTATGCGCTTGCGGAGAGCGACAAGAATGATATTTCAGTACATTGTGTATTGGAGGTAAAATAAATAAATTATACATACAAAGCCTACTTTTTTCCGCTCGGGTAAATCCGCGCGACACATCCGCAATCCCACGCGATTATCGCCGAGTTAATTTGAAACTACATATTTTCATGTTTAGCACCGGACTGAAGCGGTGCGTGAGCACGTGCTCATACATATACTGTAAAAGCATTATTATTGGATTTACGTGACCGCAGTTCGCACGTGTTGCATGGTCTAAAATCGATTGGTAAATTCACCTGTCTCTATTTAATCGGATTAAAGAAACAGGTACGTACGAGTATGTATGAATACAGTTTTTTTTTAAATGATTTCTGTATCGCTACGACGGGCGTTGTCCAATTAAACGACGGCATCTAAGATTAATCACTAAGAACATAAACAATAGCATGTCATTAATAAAAAATCAAGTCGATAATTAGTTACTGGTTAGACTAAGCCTGAAAAAAATGTCACAAATGCTATAGGTATTTTGCTAGTAAGAAACTAAAAATTTTAAGCTTAGATAAAAAAAAAAACAACATGGATAGCTAGTTTGTCGAGCTGAAGTTTCTTACTAAAACAAATGCAATAAAAAATAAGTATAAGAAAATACATACAGTGGAGAGCCGTTAAGGGTACTAAGGTTGTCTCGTTAGTTTACATGTAACAAGTAAGTGTATCTTCCCTCTGTAACAGGATTTACTGTCGCGTCTTAAATCACACGCGGCAAATCAGGTGTAAAATCGACATTTGCGCGAAACGAGCCTTGTTAACATGCTCTGAACGTTAACCATTAGATAGATAGTCAACTCATCTCATCAGGGCTTGGTGTTGTATATTTAGTATAGAGGTATGCAAGCAACGATTTGAAAGTGAAATTGAAATCTGTACGAAGGAAGGTTTAAGATTTTTTAAGACTAATGATTTGTCTATGGACTCATCGCTTTGTACGTAAGAATCCCTGTTTGCACTGCTGTGATCAGACTTGGAAGGCGTAGGCCCCCACGTAAGATAATGATCTTCAGCCCAATATTAGATTAGCTACCGATGTCCATGAGATGTAAGATTTATTTCGTTATTATCATATTATTTTAGTTACAAATACGTTCGTTAAATAATCGTGTAAGTTTCAAGACACTGAACTAACAATATATAAAATACTGCACTTAATTTGATTCTCATTAAATAGTGAATGAAGAGAGAAAAAATGAAATCGAAGCATGTAAATTATATAATGCTGTTAATACGTAATTAATTTATGCCGTACTCGTGAAATTTTTGATTCAGTGCCAGCTGTAATATTCACGCAAAATCTAGGTATGCTTCGCATTTTCGTATCATACAAATTCGTATGTCGGAATATAAATATATTGTTCGAGCGGTTAGACGAAGCAAAAAATAGCGAGTCGAAAATAAGTACCTACTGTCGCCGTGGCGCGTTCAGTTCACGGCAATTGCAATCAGCTGATTCATTCGTCGGGCAGGCGCTAGGCGGCCTTGCATGCAATGCAACGACTGTCATTGACTCTAATTATTACTGTTTAACAGGATATTTTAGCGGCGGAGCGGACAAAAGACGATTGATAAATCAACTTCATTCGTTTCACGAGTGACGATTATTTTTTTAATTCGTATCGCATCGTATTATTGGAGTTCCGGCATACTGAAGATAACGAAGCAGTTAGTACCGGTTTGGTAGTACTGATGACATTTTTGATAGCTACGCCTATTAGTCAGTCATTAAACGCTTACGAATAATTTGATACGTGGCCAAAAGTGGAGGTTTGAGGATAAGTCGCCGGACTTGCAAGATTGTAGCGGGACTTGCAAATATTGTCGTTTGTATGCACGCGCGTTGCCGCGAACGGTACAGTCGCGAAGCTCGTCTCGTACAAAATTGAGCAAAGGATGATCTTACGGGACGTCAGAAGCCATTTTTACGAATAGACTAAGCTGTTAAAATGCAGTTTCACGCTATGCACATATTAACATTATTGTCCGTTTATTTTAATTAACATTATCTTCCATATGGTTAATGTCTTGTCCCATTTTATAAAACTCCAAAAGCATTAAAAACAAAACTAGAGAAATAACAGTTTTTAAATAATACCATTAGCTATTTTATTGAATTATCTATTCCATTTAATCGAGCGTATCCAAGGCCGAATCGATTTTAGCAAATAAAGGAAAACCATGGATGAATGAAACCTAGTGTTATTTAAATACGACAAAAATGTCGCCGATCGAGTTTCGGAAGCAAGGTGACATCTGTGACCCAGAGGTGACCCGAGCCCGTGTAGGCAGTTCGACGAACTCGGTACACCTCTGCGGTAAGCTGATTAGTCGCAAAGTTCATTATTTGTGGCGTAAAATATGTCGTACAACATAATTATATTGTTTGTTTCTTCAGAAATATTTCATTTCAATATTGAAAAGCTTCAAGACACAACATGTCGAAATTGCCATTTTATTACGTTTGCTGCGATAATATATTGACCTTATATATAAAATTGGAAATTTCGATGTTTTCTAATAAAGCATGCGAAATGGTGATGATAACAAAAAAAACATCATAGAAACGCCTTCCTAGTATTTTATGTTATGGCTCTTGAATTCTAAATGGGTACCGTAAAGTTCTTACATGACGGCGAGAACGTGGGGAATTAGCTAGTTACATGGGCGTTGGTAACACGAGTTTACCAACATTGTATCGAATACTTTGTTACAAGATGGTATATAAAATAGGAGCGCGATGTATTTACAGAGGCAGCGGCCAACTAATTGCGAGAAACGAGATTAACGCTCGCTACGGAGGCAGTAAACGGGGATGCCTGCGTTTACCACTATCCCAGTTTCGTTTCTTTTAACAACAGCACTAATATAGATTTTACTCGTGTTTTATTACATAGAAACGTTGAGATGGCATTTATATTTTAGCAAGTGCGGTAATCATCGTTAAATCAACACCATTAAGTGTCTGTCGGAGTGGGTGAGCGGTTAGTAATTGCGGCGGCACGTTTTACAGGCCACAGTCCATTTAGTTAATTGGATTAATGAGATATTTTATAGGCAATAAGTTAACTTACAACGCTGACTCGTTGTGCATTTGGAAATTGACACTGTCGTACCCCGCAGGGTCCCGGCTACCACGATTCTACCCACTCATATTATATTCTGTAGCAGAAATCTATTCTTGATCGATGTCATTTATTTGTTCTATTAGAGATTGCCTAGTGTTAAATTAATATGGCCAAAATGAAAATGTTGAGATAAATCGTTTGTAGTACATCAGGTTTCGCGTGGGCACTGAATAAGAGCGTGAAAATAGGCGACGGCGGCTGGTAACGAATGCCAAACCTATCACAACAATCACATATCGTTTGCTATAACAATATTGGCTTACAAAACAATTTCTCCGACCGCAATAATTTAATACATCCACGTCGGATGCGGATCTCGGTGAGTTGTTTGCGTGAAGCGAGCAGGCGACGTATGTACGTATGTACCTACGGCGCTGTTGAGAAATCATAACAAACTGTAATCTATCACCGTACGACCGTACGTACGGTAAGTGTATCGCCCCTGTTCTGGTTATAGACCGCAAACAGCGAGCTAGGAAGGATTCTTTGGATCGTTACATATAGGAATCAGATGGATTTATAAGAGAAACATCGTAACGGATGAGATGACTGTCAACTATAAAGTGTAAAAAGATAGAAACAAACAAACAAACAAACCTTTCAGTAGATGTTTTTTACACAGAATGAAAATTATGCAGGCGTTATGTTTGTCCTTGTATCTGATCTAAACTTGGTTAGGTACAACATCATAAATAAATAAATAAATAAAATGCACTTTAGTGAAGGATGAGTAATTATTCTGGTACCGCTAACGAATTGTTTCTACGTTGCACAACCACCAGGCTTACCGCGTTCGTTAAGTATTGAGTGACGTGTGCCCACTCAGTGTGACTATGAAAACCTACATAAAACACTAGGCTAGCTAATTTCGTTGACAAATTAAATTAGATTAGATTCACGTGTCCATCGCTCGAAAGTACAGCCTAAGATGTACCTACGATGACCAAATTCTTTTTAACTTTGATAAATGTTGATATATATTTAACATAAATATGATATTTACAGTGCAATGTTGATTTATATGTTCTATAGAAGACTGATAAAACTCATCTGTAAAATAAGTTCAATATGTTTGAGGTGAGCAATTTTCATCAAACACAAAGATGTTTTATTTACACAGATATGGGTATATTTAAAGATTTTACAGAGCTATTACATCAATTCATTTTTTGCCTTTTACAGCGTTTAGGTAAAAGAAATGTTATTGAAACAGCTTAGCTGGGTGTCTAGCGGTCGCAAGTGGCAACACGGCCGCAGTAGTCACCTACCTGTTGCACTCAAGTGTGAAGCTAAGCTCGTCGTGTGTATAAAACTTTATTAGCTACTTATTAGTAACGCTGAAGCTATGCCAATTATCTACTTCAATGCCTTCTGTAATATGCGGCACAACATTGTCGTGTGTCCATGATTGTTTTAATATATGTAATGTAATAATTTGCACAGGTATAATATATAATCGTACAATTTTTCAATACAAATCTATCATAACTATAACGCCAAGATCGCCACAAGGAGATTTTAGACGACAAATAAAAAAAATACATAAATAAAGCCGAACATACAAAGGGCTGGAAAATCTTTTATCATCTTTTTACTTTTATACATAACCTCATGATACGATTTCAAATGTATATTTCACGAAGAGAAGGTATGTAATGTACACTAAACCTACCCCTACTGAACCTACAAAAAAAATGTTAATCAAATAACCTTTGTCCACAAGCTTCTAGACAGACACAGAAAACCTCTGTCATCTGAAAAAAAAATGACGAAGAATCCAAACTAATTATTTCAAAGTGTAATATGCGGGTAGTGTAACGAGAAAACACGTGACCAGCGGGGACGGCGGCGGCTAATTGCCAGTGACCGGATAAAACCGGATTACCGACCGGAACTCCCCTTACAAAGGATTAAAGAGACACACCGCAACGTACGCTGCACTTATATACACGGTAAGGGAACGAACGAATGACTAAAGGAATATAACAAGAAAAAAAAATGAAAATATCCGATCTAAAAAAGTGTAATAAGTGGAGTGGGCGAAGGAATTACTTAAAACAATCGTGTCCGGCGAGATTAACGCGCGGGTTCGGACGACAAGCGGACACAGCGGTGGCTAATTGTCAGTAACCGGACAAACGAGATTACCGAGCGCGCACCGCGCCGCATTTCCACTATCTAGCCGCGTTTTAACATCGGAAAATTAGAGAAGCATGCACAAGAAAACTTTTTTTAATCCTCTTAAGCATAATGAAGTCTTGTTGCGACCAAACTGTGATCCAGCGTTGTGCACGAATCTCATCCCATAACGGGATAAGGAGGAGCATTCGCGGTGGTAGGGAGCACCAATTTAGGATTGTCGCCTCAGGTACTACCATAACTCCGTATATTTCTATGGCGAACAGCCTTTAATTATTCCATAAGTACTTCAATTTATTCTATAAGTCTTAAGATAAATGCATTGTTGCATACGCCTCTGAAATAGTAACGCTTACCAGAACCAATTTCACCAATCTTTTTATTTAACATGAGCTTGCCTAAATTTGCTAATTCTACTAAATCATAAGCCACTACGCATCCGCCAACCCGCATTTAGCTAGCGTAGAAGACTACGGACTAGAACCATCTCAATCAGTGGTGAAATCCTTTTCTGTATACGAAAAGATTAGGGATAAATGATAGCGATAAACAATTGAAAATCGACCAGTTCACTCATTTGTCGCAGTATGCAATAGACGATCGAATCATAATACCAAAAGACGAAAGACATTTATTTGCACAAATATGGGTACATTCGAAGATCTTACAGAATTATTAGTTCAATCAATATTTTGCCTTTCAATGTGACACGGTTAACCGGGGTGCGCAAATGGAAACGCGCCCCCTCGGCTACAGAACGGTAAGCCCGATTGCCGGCCGCGCGCTCGGCTCGGACGCGCCGCCACAATCGCGCCCGGCGCAATCCAATTACCTAAAGGGGGATCGTTGTTTTAAAAACTGGAATTTTTCACGCCACATTCGCAAGCAAACCCCGCACCTCGGATTACACGTTTTCCCGACCGACGACGCCCGCTTCGGCCTTCGCCTTTCAGTTCGAGGATCAAGACGAAAGTCTCTCAACCGAGATCATTACGTGGTGACATGACGACGGTCTAGTCGTTTTGGAATATTCAAAAGTGGAAATCAAAAAAACTACAACGGCCTAAGGTTACGCGATAAAAGTAAACCAAATAGCGTTCGCTGTAACTATAACTTTCTTAAGCCACTTTGTACATAGGTACATACGAACGTGGTTGAGGCCTTAGAGTATGGTATTATCGAGTTACCCATGGGTATCGGGTGTCTAGATTGTTCTTTTTGCTCCCATGGCTCCTACAGCCAGCTGTTAAAATATCAATTACAGCGCCTATTAGGATCGCTTTCACGGTGGGTTATAAAAACAAAACGTTAAATAGATAAATCAAAACATTGCGGGTAAACGAGGGGCGCGAAAAAGCTTTCGTTCGCGAGCAAATATTCCATAGGGCAACATTGCCTATCACACAAAATGTAGCAAACCAACTCTGGACAGCACTTTAGAAACAATAATTTTCATACACTCTATTTCAGTGTACTTTGAATTAATGCGTTGCCGCTTCTGAAGACTAATTAGTATTACTGGAAATCCTTGCATATTTTAAATGTTCCTTTAAAACAGTATACCTAATAAAATTGGATATAAGATTTATCTAAGAACTTTAGAACACACGTAGAATCCGTAGTGGATAGTAACACGTAGTGGATAAATCCGGCCAATTTAAGGACAAAGTAATTTTCATTATTGAACAAAGAAAACTCTATGTCAAAATCAGATATTAATTTCGCTTTAATGTCACAAAGATCAAATTTCCTTTTAATGTCACAAACATCAGATTTCCTTTTAATGTCACGAATATAAAATTTTCGTTAAGCGTAATAAAACGGAGTGCCGAATATTTAAATGGTAACAACATATTAAACAACTCAAATATTAACATTTAAAAATCTCAATTGTTCAACTCGGTTGAAACATACGAAGGTAATTTTGTATTGTAATTCTTACAAAAACCAAAGTAACCTTACATAAATGTTGGAGACGAAAAAAAAAAGCAACAAACCATCGATTCAAATGGAGTCGGGCGATGTAATAAAACATCAGTGACAGACTCGATACTAAAATACATGCATTAAGCGTTGTGCACTTAGACGGTGGGGCGGGAGAGGCGACTTAACTTAACCACCTCCTTGTAACAGTTTATTATCAGTCGAGTTGTGGACGTGACACAAATTTCGCAGGTAAACACCATCATCTGATACAAGTTTCATATATAGCGCATACACATGGGTGCACGGAGTTGGTGTGTGTGTGTGTGTGTGTGTGTGTGTGTGTGTGTGGAGTGCGGACGACGGCGATCGTTGTTGTGACTGGCCGGCCGAACGCGACGCGCCATCGCGATCGATCGCTGCACACGTGGCGAAATTTACAAACAAAGCGGCGCTCTTGTTGATATTTCATTTAAAAAAATGCGCGCACTTACGTACATACATCGGAATAACAAATGAAACAGAACGAGACCGGAATCGGACTTACGACGTAACGATGGCGGTTGTTTGTTTGATTCCTATAAGGTCGATGTGATGCAAAAAAAAAACTTTGAAATATTCGTTTCGAAAATTCGAACGCAGACAGAAAACGGCCGCAGCCGAAATGAAACATCGAGAGCCGTCCGTCCGTTCATTCATTAATTAAACTGTGAACAACGAGCGCAAAGAGTCGCGTCCCCGTTCCCGCGGAAGTTTCAATACGTCGCCATCGGGGTTAACTGTGACAAGGTTGTAGACGGAGAACCACCTGAGAAACGACGTTGTAGTAAACGTTTCCGAGTAAATCATGCCCGCGACCAGTGCACGGAAAGCCCCGAGGAGCTATTGTGATGTATACGTTGCGCCGTGACGTCGCAGCTCTACCTATAGAAGTCGCCGACGAAGGTTAAGCGAAGCGACGTCAAGTAAATTTTAACACGCAATTAGTAACCCAGTGGACACCTTGGCACCGATAACCTAAGTCGTTCAGGGACTTCCAACTTGAAGTGGCATTAAAAACAACTTGATCAAAAAACAAATAAACCTTATTTCAATTAAGTGCTGAATTCGATTTGTAGAGTACAGAACCCAACTTTTTTGCCGAATACGTCAAACTATCCGATCGGCTGTACTTGACTTATCGACTACGTCGCGACTAGTTTTATTGTAGGGGTGTTTCACGCACTATTTCCGTAACGGGCTCCTGCCAACAAATGCGGATCACTGTTTTTGTGCACGCAATCTATCAGTTACGCTATGAGCCTTAGGACAGTATAAGGAGAGACTTCATCGTTGCCGTTCTAATCCTTTACGCAGAGAATATTTTTACAACTGCCGCAGACGTCATTTGTATCCGGATGTATGTAAAATTTTCCTTTGAATAATTGGACTTCAACTGAACGGATAGCGTAAACAGAACACAATCATCGAATAATTTACAAATCGTAGGCACAAAGCGTTATTGCAACTAAGGAGACCGTTTCGAGTCCGATTAAATGTACGACTGTGGTATCGATAGGAAACCGTTCGAGCGATTAGGCGGCAGGTAATGCACGGTCATAAGGAAACGGTGGACCGGCGTGAGTCATTAGCATTAACAAGCAAGCGACGCTCACATGGCGACGCGGCGCGTAGCAACGGTGCGCTCGGCGGCGAGTTACTCGTATGTTCCGCTTGACAACAACGCTCGAATCTAGAGGAAAATGATAGAAGACGAACGCGCTTGTACAACACGGGCAAACGGTGCTTGGACGGTACGCGATCACCCGGGCCCCGGTTTACGAGGTGCGTGTGATCCGGGTGGCAACGGCGCCGGCGTGATGTCACGCAGTCACCTTGACTCACTTTACTTGGCCCGCTTGCATTACACTGTTTGCGAGCCGTGTACTCTTGATTAGCCAGCCATACTTCGCATCTCGTACGCGCATGTCTTCGACTTATCAACGCTGGAATTTTTTTCATTGCCATCGCACATACATAGTGTCCAGAGAAACCGGACAAGAGGAAATGAAAATAGTTTCATTAGTCACAGATGAAAAGGAGGCTATATAATGAAACTTATTTATACCTATGTGATATATAACTGTAACGATAACTATGTTTGTTGTATAAAATCATTTCGTAACATTTTATATGTATGTACGTAGTGCTCGATAGAATTACGAGAAAATGATTATTGTGTAATAGCGGGTGCACCAAACGCGGTCATATTGTGTTCGCATACGCCTAGTTGCGCAGTAACACACACATATACACACACGTCATACATATCCATGACTTACTTAAGAGTAAGCAAGTTTTTAAGTTATAAATAAACACGTGCTGCGCAATAAATTAAGGTCACGTTAGCTTGTTTATTAAATTATAGCAAATGTTACATCATGCATTCACAATTTCGTGAACAAATTCACAATGATCTATCTTACCGACTAACATAATGGTGTCCTTTTTTTTACTGAGGTATTGTGGACTTACGGTTGTTATTCTTATTGTTTAAAGTAGTTTTGAATCATAGCCAGTGGTGTGATTATTGAGATAGCTACCGACAATGCTTGATTTAGGTGCGTTCGTGACTTTCGTGCTTGTATAAATTCATCATCATTCAAAATCCTACAATTACATTTGTCGTGAATAATGCTTCAGTTTCGTCAATTAATTATAATAACAATATCTAATGATGTATAAATATATCTCTGTGCATTTGACTAAAATTCTTATCACATTCCTACGAACTGTTAAGGCATCCCAAAGTGATACGTGCCGTGCCACGCTACGGAAAATTACATATCTATCCACAGATCTGGAGCCATGTGACCGCGTGCGGCGGTAGGAACGCTGTGTTTTCTTTTCTCTCTAATCACCGCGTCGCATTCGAGATATTGCAATTAATTTGCACAGATAGTCTCCGTGAACGGGCGAACAGCTGATGTGCGCCCGTTCGTGTATTGAAGCACGTCGCTGTGTGAACGCGGCGAAAGCGTGGTAATGACAATGCCAATAGCAATTGCTCAGCTGAACATCTGTGGGAAGCTTGTTTACTCAACACATCTGATAATTTTCTTGCCGGCTGACTTTTACAGTAACGGCCGATCAACGGTAATCTTTAAACGAGGTATAACTACTGATTGACATAAATTACCAATACGCTTTTCTTTAACGGCGTTTTTTTTAAATCTACATTTATGTTAGGGTTTAAGTACAATGTGCCTATGCCAATCCCATTGTTCCTTACACGAAAAATTATATAAATCTTCTTGAACTAAAAATCAGAAAAAATACATAAATGAATTAACATACTCGTACATAAATACGGCATAGTATTTGATAGATATAATCATACATCCACATCTCTAGCTAGAAAAGATGCTTCAATGAATACACGTCTTAATGACATTTGAAATTTTTTATACGTTAATAATACAACGCGGTTATGGTAAAATAACAGCCGGAACGAACGGACAGGCGCAATGCGGCTGATCGCTATCGGTCAACACGGTGACCAGGCATCTACGGCGCCAAATTTTTGTCTTGCTCACACACACACACACATACACACACAAATAATCCCAACTGATCGTTCTCTTCAGGTGGCAGTGGCAGTGGTTCAGTAACAACACTATAAACAATCCCACGGACGTATAAAGCATGATACATTTGTACATATGTACGCAGTTAGAGATATGTATATAAATACGGAATGAGCATTATTCCATATCAATAAAACGTAAAACCTATAATGGAATAAAGATAGTGCAATAAATCATCTTTGATAGACTCGGAACGGGGTCAGTAAAGTAAATCTGGATTCAGTAACCGAACTATAAATATTGATCGGTGCTCTCCTTGACTCGAATCGGCGGCTCGTTGCCGGCCGCTTGCGAAATTCGCCCACAGACCGTTAGTCATTGTCGCCGATTGCATCGGGCGTCCAGTGCAGCGGTTGCTTCATAGCAGCGGGCGCGATGCAATTGTGTACACACTTTTTGCGACCGATAGTTATCGAGTATATTTAGCGGCCAATCAGCCGTGAAAACGCAAACGATAATTCAGACGAAGTTAAGAAACACGGTGAAAAAAATGAACGGTGTGAATGACAATTATTTCCCGGAAATTTCACTTTGAATTTTAACATATAATATATACGATCTACCAACGGCTTGACGCTACTGCGTGATCGGCAACCGAATGAAGTTGGGGAGAAATTTCTTTATTTTTCTTCCGTAACAAAGTTAATAATAAAAAATATATTTACATTAAAATATGCAACAGGAAAATTATGAAAACCAACCGGGAGAAGCGATCTGCGCCCCGCCACTGCGCGTTCATTGTCAGCAGTCAGCGGAATGTCTGATACATGACGCAACCGGGTCATTCGAAACCATTAACTTGGACGGCTAAACCACAAACTGGTACAAATGGGCGACTACCCAGTGAAACGGTATACTTGGAGGCGATGCGGGCGGCGGCGGCCGTCTGCGTTTCCTTCTCTTAATGGAAAACGCGTTTGACATCACGATGTCACGTTCAAAATATGTATCTGTAATTTATAACAAAACCAACCAATCATTCACGTGATCGTAGTTCATAAGCACTGAAACAGATTCGGCTTCAGTCGACACCTAATAATCATAACATACACGTATATAGATAATGTATAGGATAAAGAAGACACAACCTTAAATCCCGAAGAGGAGACCGATCCTATACATAATCCAGCACAAAGCAGACATAAGCCACACTGGCCGGTACGAAATCGTGACGCAATAGGAAGCGGCATCGTTCGGAAGTGTACCATTAGACATGAATCAAATCACATAGCAACGAGAACAAGGAAATGTACGGCAACAGTTAAATGTAAAATGAAAACGATTCCGCCGATCATTTTGATGCCACGAGTAGCTCAGACGCCGATACACATGTAGTTTCAGCCACTTGGAAGTCAAAATAGAAAGGTATGGGAGTTAATAAAATGTGTATCACAACCTACAGTGGCTCATTAGTTCAAGGTCAAAAAACAACAAAACAACAACAAGTGTATTTGCAAAGAGTGGATATTATGTTTGTTATAATAAATTGATGTTGAAGGTTCGAATGGAAGTCGTGAGAAGGTTGATAAATTTTGTTTACACCCACGCGGACCATTGTCGAGGGCAGATAATAAGACACCCACACGAGCTCCTTACATAAGTATCAAGATAAAAGAACACTGAAACACAAATCGTGTAAAGCGTTTCGATTCTATACGTTATTTTTACGTAGAACATGTAATTTTCAACGTTTGAACTTTCGACAATGAACGTTTGTTATAAATGAATTTGAATAAAAAAATACAAATGGTTCAAGCCTATTTGAAAATATTTTTGGGAGTCTTTTTAATGTCGATCTCGGCCTCCGGGCGCCGAAAACCTAAAGAAAATGAACCATGTCTATACACATGTATGACTTTAATTAAGCCAATGTACGTTACTTTGTAACGAACAAGGCATGTTTGAGCGACAATGAATTTTTTTTCTACCATGGAACATTCGAGTTACGATTTGTGCTCGCGCGCAATTAGCAACGAGCAATGAAAACAATGTCGAACAAAGTCCGCGTCACCGAAAACACAACACAACACAACATTCTATTTCCGAATACGCATCTCCTGTTCCCGAAAGACGTCTTCCGCTAAACGGAGTTATTGCGGCGTTTCGCTCATCAACGCACCCACGCGCACACGAGCACAAAGCGTCGCCGTGTACTACCACATCCACCCACTTATTCTGTTCACAGATGCCCTAAAGACTGAAACGACTGCATGAAGAGAGGGATGGATGTGAATGAAGCAGGACAGGTTTGTAAGGACAGAGATATTTGGCACTCGGTGCTTTCTATCTATCCCGTTAGGGACCTGGCGTGATGGTTATGATTGTATGTATGTATGTATAAATGAAATTAAATGCGAAAAGGAATACTATGGCCATATTTAACTTCCAACACGTATCCGTGAGCATACAACTTTCTTTTCAAAAATAAAATATCAGCAACTCACAATAATGAATCCGTATTTGTACTACAAATGTTACATACAATTACTTCGTTATAGTTAATTTTTAAAGCAATCTACTAAATAGAATCCATCTTATGTGGCGGTGTCTTTACGCTGGCGTGGCGCCATGTAAACACACAACCAAATAGGGCAACGACCATTCTAAACACAAATAGACTACACTCTAATAATATAACAGTCATTTTAAAAATAAATACCGCTCCACAGAAGGGGACGTCACGTGTCCCAAAAATGCTAAGATTAATCGCCCCGATCTGTTCTACGAGAATAGTATAAATGTTTTTGAAGTCTGCGAGGGACGGAATATTTTCGAACATCTGTAAGTTGGGTACAGTTGCGAGCAAGCGACTTATATGGTAGACACTGATTGCATATATTTTATTATAGCGTATGCATCTGTTTGTATGCTACAAAGTCATGAGTGCAAGCTTAGTTTCTGATAAAGATTGATGTTACAATATATCATGGTACGAAACCGCAAGACTTAAATATTGCTTTAGAAATCTCTTATTATATTACCGCTATTATTGACTTATAATTGGTCTTTTCACTAAAATAGTTAAGTATTTTCAGCTTGGAACCTAGTCGTTGTTAAGAAAACGAATCATCAAAGTACAGGGTTTATATTAGTTGGGTATTGTATTGGCCATATGCGAGTTGTTCTATGATATTACTATTATTACATGAGTGTGTGTGTGTGTGTGGATTTTGACGTTTGTATGTATGTGGGAGGTCCGGGACAAAAGCGTGCGATCGCGCTCTAATCGCTAGACAATAGACCGGTTAGTATTTAAACCAATAAGACCGATTAAATCAGAGTTCTCCGTCGCGTTGACAAGTGTATCATCATCGTATGCACAATTATCGTGTAAATACATTCATCTATTACGGGTGAAAGGCATTTCTAATTACGGTAACAATTAGCATACATTGTAATCGTCAACGGCGTGAATTTCACCGGCGTTTCGAGGGACGAGTAATTATTCTTTAATGTTAACGTTCGTTTATTCAAGCGTTGATTAATTTTGTTTTTAAATCCAACTAAACGTAACACGAAAGCCTTGGACATGTTCACACTAACGTGGCACTTACTTTTAGTTAATTTTCAATGGTCAAATGCTTTGCAGACGTTATCGAAAAGTTACTCGTTAAAAATCTCGAAAGCGAAACAATTTTAGGTACGACGACATATTTAAAAAAGAAAAAACATATTTATCTTACCATAAGGCAAATAACATGCGCAGTGACTTAGTTATACACACACCCATACACAGATGCACAAAGTATATTTTTGATGACAATGAACGTAAACAGATTTTCCTCGAAGTGAGAGCGTAAATAGCGGATAATTTTAAAGTCGCATTTTCCAGCGAGCGAGCGAGCGAGCGTGGAGCGCGTGCGAGAGACGGAATCCACGATGACGCATTACCATCAGGACGGTCGCCTTGTCCTACGCCCACGTCACTGAACGGAATATACCCACATAGTGCAACTGCACTGGGCTGAAATCAATAATTATAGCAATATAGTATAGTTAATGGGGCGCCACGCTAACGAGCTACGGTGCATTCGGTACAAAGATCTAGGAGTCTTCCAACAGCGCAGTCGCAAGACCACTGCGTGGGTTATAGTGGATTAAAATTTAACGCAACTCAGTGTCTCACCGCCACTACGGTGCCTTTTGTAGCTTTCAAACAAAAATATAAACGCAATCAACCTTGGGGGAGGAATTAATAAAAATCCCTTTACAGTATTATGAAAAACTCGAAAATTGTCTCAAATGTGTGTTGATCAGTCAATTTGACCTTTTATATTCTGCCTATACAATATTCTGAATTTATTTAAAAAAACATTTTCATTCACTACAAACATTTATATTATAGCCTTACATGGCAACATATTTTGAGAAAAGTTTATAGTTCACATCAATTTGAACTTTGCTCGCGTTAACCTTGATTCGATATATTTGTTCCGAAGCGTAATGCATTTATTGCATTAGCGGGCCACCTACGAGCGGGAAACTCGCCCGTCGCCTTCCTACGCCGCGCTGAAAATTGAACACCCACGTGTCGCGGAAAGGTCAAATGCAACGAGGGCTCAAGTTCAGGCAATGTCGATACGAAATAATGGTTTGAATGAATAGCGAGTCCTTTCTTTGTTTGTGTACACTTACCTAGATACCTATTGGGCAGTTTTATTTAGTAAACAATTGTCTGATGCCTGTCTATTAGACGACATTTAAGGTAAAGTATTATATATTTATGTTATAGGATAAATAAAATAAAACTCCAAACACAGCCTTCGTTATGCTTTTTAGACAGACAGCTTATGTAATACTAAAACGATTTGTGAAAAGATAAAAACTTTTATTTAGATATAGGTACAGATAATATATGCCCAGACACAAAACAAATATTTCAATTGTATTTATTAAAAGAGGGATAAATAGGATTAAAGAGTAAATAAAGAGATTTCTACTTTTCCATGAGAATGTTTATAGAACAAACTATTACTTAGTAATTAATTGACAGAGATGGTATCGTTTTCGAAAAAGTCAGCCAGTGTCCGTAGTCAGTGAGCAGTCATAAAAAAAAAAATTGTAGTCCAAGCGAAACAGATCGTGGGCCGTGGGCACTGAACACCCACTGTGCGCCATAATTTAGACGTGTATTAAAACCCAACGGCGATCGTCCCACGTTGCAATGAAAACCGAACGCCCACTTCACATAAAGGTCAGACCGAGCACGCGTCGCGCGGAATGTCGTAACCGCGCCCTACTACATACACGCTACACCATGCGCGCAATTACATTTATTGTCCCCTAAACATTGCGCGCCCGCGTTTACGATTGAAATCGGCTGAAAAGTGCCAACACTCTGATACAAATCTGGATGGTAGCGCGTACCTGATCATCCATACTTAGTCGAGTCTCGACTCATAAGTGGGCCAAGCGTTTCACCAAACCGTCTTTGGTGCAAACATACAATACAATACTGTATGCATATTTCCCGATAAGTATAAATAACTTGAGATAGTTCAACACAAGCAGGAACGGACCCTTTTTAGGCAATCTTAGACTGAACCTACCATTAGATGACGGTAGTTTAATGGTATCGAAATAGCGAAATCGAATATCGAATAGAATAGGACTGGCTATTTGTACTATTGCGCTATTTGCATTAGTGCTTGTATAAAATTGTTTTAATCTATAGCAAGCACACGATCGTGTTTTCATTATCAAATGCAAGTCTATAACATTACAAAGTCTGTTTAAAAATGTATATAATATTAATGTGTTCGCGGCCTTATATTTGAATAGAAGAAATTCTATTGTAAAACCGTATTCCGATTATCGTAACACTTAATCGTACGGAAACTGCATTAAAACATGTCACCGGTTCATTCAAATGAGTCTCGGTCCATTGAGTTTTTTGATATCATTTATGATGCTATAAATGTCTCTTACATCGCGACCAAACCCGTAGCTAGCGGGAGGCCTGCGATGCATTCTTAAAAAACGACGTACGACTGACGCTTCCTCTATACGTATCCGATGTTTAAAAATATGAACACTAACGGTTAAGTGGTATATTAATAGCCGGAATGGAAAAGGAGCATATGTGCTCTGCACGTGTTATATTCGGTTTCCGCGCGTGGCGTGTAAACAATAATTGAGACAACTTGGCCAGAAAGTGTCGCTCGTAGTCGCGGAAGAAACTTAATGCGAATAATCTCATATACAGTGATTCAGTGAAATATGAATGGTAGTTAATGGGCTTTTCTTTACTATAACTCGTTATCACAATTGCACCATTTGATAAACCGATCCCGTCGAAAGCAATACAAAATCGCAATTGAATATTGAATTGTGTTCGTCATTGGAAAATTTCATGGAGCGTAAAGCGCAATAATAATGTAAACACACGGTCAACAATAACAAACGATGTAAACAAACAGGTGATAGTAGACAGGTCGACCTGTGGACAATTGCTAGCGGATCTAATTAAATACGTTTCACGCCCGGTCCGGATAAGACCCCGTGATATCGCTCGGGCAAGATGTAAAGTAATGATTGTGGAAGGGCTCGAAAACTAGTTCGTCGATACGAGCAGCTCGGTAGCCGCCTATCTTCGTGCATATCGGTTTCAATCCCGACCCGGACCAATATACCGGATCGCATCTGTTTATTTACATCGATACTGGATATCGAACCGGTTGAAAACAGCAACAGCGTAGGCGATTATAATCTAGTTTAAAGTTTAAAATTTCATTCCTGTATTCGAATAAATTGTAAAAACACACCGTATTAGCGCCATTTAACGCCATTTAACCATATTGTTTTGAAATATCAATGAAGATATAAATATTGTAGATAAGAAATGTCATCCTTATATAGATATATGACTTACCTCGTTTATGTGTTTGTAGGTTTTGATAAGGTCTACGCTGAGTTTCCTCAAGGGTGCCGTCGATGGATCCCTAAAGTGATGTGGTATCCGCGCCTGCATCGCCTGCGCAAACGAAAAACTGAGGTCACTTTATGTTGGAAAGGGAAAAAAATCTGAACAAACTATATTATGATTGCAAAGCTGTGATGGAAGGAATTGGAGGCAGGTCAAATTTCAATCACATATTTTAATAAAACTCATCAACGACAAAATTAACACTCGATGCACAATGCATATGTCAGATTGTTTCGTTTAATTGTGAGGTGAAAGATCAAACGAAGGCTACGATAAACTTAAAGATAACGATACTTATCTTTAAGTTACTTTACTTATAGATATATAAGATACAGATACAGATACTTAATGAAAGATAAAGAAGCAATATCGGTGCCTTTGCACAAACGTTGTAGGTATAAATCGCAAAACAAGAGTAGCCATATTACATGTTTTAGGAATCGCCTAATAACATATCAAAAAGTAAAATAAGCACCATGAGTCTAATATATGTAATAATGAAAATATGATTTATAAGACTACAAACGAAAGCCATCATGCACAGTATTAGGGTCACAGAATGGTTGAGAATACACGACATTTCTTGCTATATTTGTGGGCCGAATGAAATCCAATGTTTTTGAGTGTGGTACCAGATCTTCATACTTTTCAGGAATTGCTCCACCGCGGTAATAATATTTTTAAATACGTCCATATAGTAAATCGGTCTGTATGTCATTTGGTCTCAGCAAAGTTCCGATTCCCGACTTGGGATATGTCTAAATTAATATTGAATTTAGATACTTGTACTTATTTATGTATGTATGTACTGTCCTTTACTAGGTACACCAATAAATCTAATGACCGTATGTGAAAATCTCGTAACACTATATAGCACAAACAATGATGTCATCATCATAATTATTGCCTAAAGGTAAATAATAAGCGCCCGGGTTGTTCGTAGACGAGACGGTTTGCATAAACACTTATTGAACGCTTCAGAACAATCGGTTCACATCTTAAAGCCTTCGATTTCAACAGTACAGTCGTCATTGCCGTCAATGAGGGCCATGAATGTATATGCCAGTTTATCTTATACACAAAGATAATTACAAAATATCACTCTTTTGCGTATGACGCCATCTATTTTGCGGAACTACTTATTTACTGGATAATCGAAATGTTTGCTAGAACTAAGCCTATATCGTGAACATATTTATTTGCATGGTCCGCTTACTTTTTTTTGTTGAAATTCAAGGGTTAAAACTGGTGTCGATATTAGCAAACCATGTATATTCGACACGAACACTAACACTAACATCACTAGTGTTGTTTTCTAATATTAGTACTTTTCTCAGGTAAATTACGTAACGAAAAACAAAAACGAAACGTAATACTTTCGCGGGGGTAACTAAAGTCGAACACATAATATATTAATTAACCCGGTCTAGACGAGGGATATTATAGACCGTTAACAGTCCGCGCTCGCTAAATACATCGCCATTATACTGAGGGAGAACTTATAGTAGATAATTAGTGGCACTTTTGAGAGATAATTTATTTACCTCCGCGTGCATTATGTCCGACTAGGGCCGTTGTTGAAAGCTCTTTCAATGAAACAATGGCAGTGAATTTAGCATACGCACACTTACAGGTTAAAGGGCAATAACACGTGTGCGAGTTAGCTACGATTTATTAATGTTGTGCAAAGGTGTTGACTCATTTGATAAATTCGCATCTTATTCTTTGTCAAATATAAGCAATGCCCTTCAGGCGGTACCGTGTCACGTTTCAACTTATTTCGTAGGCAACTAACTATACATTTGTACAAAAAGTATCGGTACATTGTAAATTTGTAAACAACAAAGTACCGGGTAAAAGGATGTTTTTATTTGAACGCGATGGAAAGTTTCAAGACGCAATCAACAATATTGGTCACATACGACGCTCGTGGGAATTTCCGAGAAACCTATTACAACTCCCGTGTAAGGCTGTTCGCTCTAAAAGAAAAAAATGTCGAACACAAGGGCGAAGTGTATCGTAGAATCGAATATAAAGGCCCTCATACGGTTCCGTGTGTTGAATATTTAACACGATATTTTAAGCCATATTTAAGAAATGGTGTAAAAGGTGTGATAAGAATAAAAAACGGATCTTCACTTTTGCACGAACGAATCTTGTTAATGTTTAAATTTCGCGCCACTTTTATCCTTTCGGTATTTTTAATATATTTCAGTACCCAGAGTCATTTCCGTAAACCCAATAATGTCGAGCTGCGAAACAATTTCATTTACTGACAAAAAAAATCGTATTCGTAACATTTTTGATGTGTTGCTTTATTAAAGAGTAATCGAGTGCTTGTGACTGAAAGGGCAGAGCTAGCGGACTCATTCGAGCATGTTACGGGTAGGAGGTTAGCTGCAAAACTGCCTCGTGCATCATTTACCTTAGCGGGGTTGCGGAAGCGGGCGAAAGCCTCGGGCGGGTCGCGCGCCGCGGCGCTCACCTGAATGTCCGAGGGCGCGCTCATCGACGCGAGCTGCTCCTCGGCCACCAGCCGCCCGTACAGCGGCACGTGCCGCCGCTCGCCGCCGGCGGCCTCCGGCATACCGCCGCCGACCACGCCCACTGGACAAACGGAAACAAAACACTGATACATTATGGTATACATTACATATTTTCATACTTAAGTAGGTACTTGTAGGACTTTAAGAAATGCAATATTGTGATTTTCAAACCGGACCTCTGCACCGGTCACGCAATGAATACTTTAGTACGGCAATAGATGGAACGATGCCTTCACAGATTCTACACTACAAAGTCACCTCAGGTAAATGTAAAAGAAAAAGCAATTGTGCCATTCACGTACCAAAACCGATCCAACTTGAACCGCTTTTGACTGAAGCGAGAGCCGACTGAGGTACGCACAATAGCGCGGACAGACGCTCGCCTATTTGCGTAATCGAGAGGCAAAATGATAGGACGTCAAATGAGCACCAACTGCTCCTTTAAAATTGTGCGTGTGCATAAAGATTCAGACATTTCGTTTAAAAATGAATTATTATTCAGCATGTAAGCAAATACGAATAGAAAACTTGGGAGTGCATAAATATTCTAAGAAGAAAAAATGTGCTTAAATAAAAAGGCCACGAGTTTAAGAAAGTGTAGTCGTTTTAAAATAATAAAGCAACTCATATTTGCTCAAAGTAACTCGCAATAGGTACATTTCGATTTGCGGCAACACGAACAAAAACCAATAGCCCTATATTGTGGCAATCGTGGGCAGCCTACGCGCTGTAGGCGTTTATGGACGGACGAGGCCACTTACTCAGAATGGATACGATACCAATCGACTGGGATATATTCAAAAACACAAACACCAGATAATTGTGTAACTGTTTACTTTGGAAACGATAGCCTTTTACACAATATCGTGGATCGCAGGAATTGAAGGTTTTACGTGTGTACTGTGTACGTTCCCTACATAGTGAACGCCAAATGTTTGTTAAACATTCGATTCGATTAGTATACCCGCCCGCGAGCGTGTTGGGGGATCTTTGAGCTCATTGTCTGTAAAAAGATCCCAGTGAATACGAATGGTTCAGTTGAACGCGGTTTGAAGTCCGCCGGGCCGATCGAGCGGCGCATGTCAATCAAACGCGATGCCACAGTTTAAATTTCCATGGAAACATGCCACATTCACCTTGCGAGCGCCCACGCGTCTCGGTTACCAAATATTTAGTTCCGTATCGTGTGAATCACTACTGCATAGTTCTCAAACACCATTCGTTAGTCGTACGTCATACGGCGCCGCTTTCCGAGAATACCGACGTTTTATTAGACCCGTAGGAATTCATGTTTGTATATTCTTTATTCACCTTTATGTTTTCGGACATCTGTACACAATCCTTTTCGAACACGTTACGCGAACTAAATAAATATGTTCACTGGGGTGTAATAAAGCAACACGATAACAACACGGCAGCGTAAAAACAATTCATCGCATTTTCATTCAGCGGTACAATTTATCGCTTCTCATATCTATGATCGAATGTGAGACTTGTACTTCTAAACAAAGAGGCGTTATTATTAACAATGTTCGAAATTCAAATCTACGATCGTACGGATTATCTTCTATTCAGCGCGCCCGATATCAGTCCACTGTTCGTATATTAAGCCTACTTATTGAACGTGTAGTTAGTTAAACAAACAGTACGCCAGATAAAATGTTATATAGTATCAAAAAATACGAGTTAACAAAGCGGCACAAGATAGCCTTGCGAAGGGCGAATGTGTGATGAATGTGAAAGATTTTTATTTCCACTAAGTAATGTAGCTAATGTGGCCTTTAGTTCGTAACGTGAGGCGTTGGGAGTGAACTTGCCGCCGCGGCAGCAGAGGTCGCAGACAAGTTAATTCAGTGTTATTTATGTACCGTCTGGCACGACGTGACATTTCATAATAAAACACCAACGTTCTGTACGCTTGTTTCAGTTCAAGGCGACGACTCCCTCTGCTTGCCAGAGGAAAGTTTGTGAAGGCGTCTCCCAACTTCGTTTATGCATACTTCTCGTTTGCTTAATTTACGACGCGATTTCTGGACACGAATTACCTGCGTACCTACGGAACGGCAACAGGTAGTGAGCACGCGGTCATTAATCATCGCCCAAGGATATCTACGGGACTAGTTTAAATCGCGAACAGTTCGCGAGCCATAATTATCATTTTCGTCATGCAAATTGCAATCTTGGGATATAGATAATAAAATAAAACAAGCAACGTAGTTACGTGTTCCCCGCGCCGTCAACAATACGCAATTTTCTTCACCGCATCATCAATCAAACGACTTCGTGATGTAAGTATATAATATATTGATGGGATACACAAGTTTTATGGAAATGGTCACTCATTACTGTAAAAACCATCTAGGGCAACGAACAAGCAGGCGCCAACATAACGACGCATCTGGTTCGTGTTTTATATATGTAATTGTAATGTTAAGATATGGGGGTATTTTTTAAATTACAAAATTAAAACATATAATTTGCCAAGATGCCAAACCTACTGTAGAATATTTGTTGTTCAAGAGTGCAACGTTTTGAATAAGTATGTATATTATAAAATATTTCGTAACTTGAAGCGACCAATAGTCAAAAAGCAATGTTACCTCTTGCATTTTGTAAGATTGTTGCTTTAGCTTCAGTCCCGGTTTGGATGAACACTGCACAATGGCGTCGGGCAGCGGACGCGAGTACGCAAAGCTCCGTATCAAATGAACATTATTGAGATTAGATCGAGGCCCTTCGCTCTATCAAGTTCACACGCGCTGCAGTCACATGTTATCGAATCGAGACGATGAACAACTGCGCAGTTCCAACTACTGTGCGAAGTTGATGCGCTGCACGTATGTACATGCATCTCGGTTCGCACGAATCGCTGACTTGTAACTAGGTACTTAGGTACATCGCGTGTCGAGTCTACTTTTGAACGAAAATGCGAAGTTATTTTTATAAATGAAAAACATAATTTTAAAAGGCAATGTCATTGTTATAGAAGGATTCGCCATAAATGCAGAAAAATGTCAGTAGGGTTATAGTAGACGAAACAGTAATAAAAAAATTTGGAACATCTCCAGTTTCCTTTGAATGTGATATTTGGCGACCTTTGTGGAATTATAAAATTCGATAAAAAATATGGAATCGTTAAGGGTATTTTATAATGAATAAAACTATTTATAGAGACAGCGATTTGTACAATGAGTTTTGAATTTTACTGATAAGCGGTACTAGTCTTTGTATAGTGTCCATAGCACCGATGAATATGGGGGATATCGCAGATTGAGAAGACAAAAAACAAAACCACAATCTTCACTAATGCTCCGTACATATTTAGTGATCACTATTCGACATTTAAGAGTTCCTATGATCCGCAAGCAAGGGGCTCGGCGATACGGATGATACAGATGAACGGCGCCGTATATCATATTTTAACATAATATTGGTGAGGCAGACGCGAGATAAACGTGTAAATGATCAACATCCGGATAGCTCGGCGCGCGCCGATGAATGAATGTAGGTACCGGGCCGATTGAAAATCAGGTCGCATCCGCCTATTAACATTAAGCCTCTGTGCACACTGACAGTTTCGATTTACGACATAATTGTTAAAATATACCTACTTTCGAATGCTCTTCTCCTCATGCCACCGAGGAATTTGGATGTCAACGGTTATGGTAATGAAGGAATCTTTTCATTTTAAATTCAATACAACGTAGGTATTACTTGGCTGTGACGAATCTATAGAAGACGTTCGACAATTATAAAAAGTTAGAAAAGGGGGTCAATATAATATTTTAGTAACTAGACAGATTTCGCGTGCAGGTAACAATCCAATATGAAAAAGAAACGAGTAAAAAGAATGCATTGCTTTACAAGTCGACTGACTCCTTGGTCTAGTGGCCAGAAGCCCTTATTGTTAAACTAGATTTCGTTGGTTAAATTTTCAGCCACGATAACATAAGCATTATGAGCACATTTGTTTGAATTTAATAAAATATGTATAAGTTAAGCATAATATACCTATAATATATATATGTGTAACTTAATGAACCGTCCAGCTACCATAACACAGGCATTTAACTACGTAAATTGGTATCAGATCGCCGTGCGGGAAATTGTCCCAATTATTATTATAATTATACTTATTCGAAGTTAATTAATATCCGAGGCCGGATATAGTATGTTATAAATATGTCCCATGAAATGGTTCCGATTTTGGGCATAACGACGTCTATTAAATCAATTTATGTAGAGTATCGGCTTATGTGTACGTGCCTTAATATGATAGCGTACAATTCGCACACAGTAATGAGACAACGAAGCTTGTGTCTGTTAATAATTACATCTGTCTCGCGCGCATTAGTGCGGCAAATCCTATCCGCTTTGAGGTGTTACGTCACATAGCTACCGGCTCTGAACACTACAGATACGCCGCGTATAGTGAAAATAATGTAAGATTGAATAATAAAATACATAATTGTGATACATTTATTGTGCCAACAACAATGGCTCCTTTTACAACTGCCGTCAAATACGCAGTAGGCGTGAAGTTAAGGCAGGTCGTCGCGTTTCTTTTGTATGAAATGTATTAAATACTGAATACCTACGCATTTGTGGCGATGAAACGCTATATCATTATTGATATTCAATATGAGAGATACATAAATAGCGACATGCCGAGAATCATAACAAAGCTCTTGCGATTTCAATGCCAAGGAGTCGAAACGTCTTCGGCACCGATACGTTCCGACTAATTTTAGGGTCGTGTGTCGGCCGATTCGGCGCAGAAAGGCAACACGCGGCGAAAGCGCACGCGACGTCGGTGCCTGACTGTGGCCGATGATACTTTATCTAGTTTGCATTTAAACTGCGCAGTTCGTCGTCCAGGCTAAATGGAGCTCCGTGACAGCGTTCGCCTCCCCCTCGGATGTCGGCGTTCGCGAGGCGGCGCGCGGGGCGCGGGCGGCCGGGGAGGGCGCCGCGTGTCGACGGCACCGCGCGGGCCGACGAACGCGCGGAGACGAGCCGCTACGTCACCGCTGCAAGCGGTACGAAACCGGCCGCGGTGCCGGCCGACAACCTGCGGTAGCTATGCGCGGAATGCGACTAGCCGCCGGTAGATTGGCGTGGGAGGTGCAAGATAGCCCGTTTTGCCGTTCGCGGGCTGCATATGCAGTTTTCAGTGCGATTGTATTTATTCTCATCGTTTACGGATCGACGTTCGTTGCGAAACAATGGTGTTTTATCCATGTTTGCTATAATAGTGCGGAAGTAGCTCGTCTATCGAGACGGCAGTAGCCAATCCGATTATTGATTAAAACATGACGTAATCCTCAGAAACATGCAGGTATAGATAGGTACGTGGCCGCGGTATCATAAAGTAAATAGCAACAATAATCACGTTCCGGCTAGTTTTGAATACAAAATTAGAACGCGTCTAATAACTTTGGCATTCGTGACTAGATCTCGCAAGGATACCACTATCGGTTAGTGTATACGTACAGTGAGTTACATAAACCGTGACAGTTATCACGTTCCATTTTGTTCGCGTTGTACATACACGGCAAAAGTTTAAAGGTATCGAACTAAGAGGCTGTACCCACTATGACACTTAGAGGAAAACTATACGGTCAGACTTTCTACGAACTGCACAATACTTTAACCAAGACTTCGGAGAATCCATTAAGGCGACCCCCTTGACATATCGCTCAGTAGTAATAGAACTAAATATACGTAATCGCGATCAGATGATTCATGATAAATATCATTTTAAGGATACTTACTGACACAACTATTATCCTCCTGTTCAACAGACATCCCCCAGTTCGAGCAAGTTAACACTTATTTTAGCAACGAACAAAACAAGAACAAAGAACTTATCACGGCCACGATCAACCGGCGCCGGCATAAAGGGCGCGAACTACACCGCATCAGTAACACAAAGGCGCACTCCAATCACAGCATCGCCGTCGGGAGACATAGTCCGCCGGATCCGCGAGCCGAGATCGCTCATCGTGTTTTTCGGGCGCGCGGGCCAGACATCGTTTATAGCGGCGGCGAGCGCGGCTCGGGCGAAGGTGGCGAGCGAACCGGCGGCGGCGCGTCCTTGCGCGTCATCCGGCGTGTTATTGTTGTGCAACAATGTTTATACACGTGGCGTTGTTGTGCTGCGTCGCGGTGCGCGCGCGTAATTTTCACAATATCGCCGCCGATAAGGACGGTGAGCCGGCGCGAACGGTCCGTTGCGACTAACGCGCGAGGCCCAACGCTCGTAACTAATAATCGAGCGGAAGGCCACGTGATTCAGATGACAAGCACGTCGGTTCTACTCTAACGCTGACCGCTCGTCGCGGTGATTTTATCGATTAAGATTCGCTATCGGATCCAATGTGCGATTACGTGTTTTTTTTTTATTTTTTATTTCTTGCGATCAAAAGATTACATCGAGCATATTCCACAAGCAGTGGATGATCCAATTGAGGGATTGCGTGTATGTTGCGTGTGTGTCATATTCATATCAACGTTTCAATGTTACATTTGTAAACAACTCATTACCTAGAAAATGTTTGTATCACTAAAGATAATACTATAATCTAGCGAAGCCTAAAAATACAACGATGTAACAAGATTTGTAAAGATTATAGACGTAATGTTATTTGATCGATTGTTAAAAAAATTCGCCTAAGAATTCTACGATCCGTTAGAAAAAAAAAGCGACCGCCCGATCCACACTCGAAAGAGCCCATATACATACATAAAACTACACGAATCCCTTTTTCTCTCGGCTACCGGCAGCGACGCAATTTCTCCGATTGTATGCAAATCCTCGACGCAAACAAAGAATGAAAAAGCACCGAGACGTAGAGACGGTCGCTCCATCCCACCTGAGCGCGGCGCGCCGGCCGTCCCGCCAGCGTCGCCAACACCGCACCGCAACAATCCACCACCACATTATTCACCGAATAGTTCTCTCATCTCCTTACGTACCGATCGACCGCCAGTGTTGTCGGGCACACTTTTATTAGCAATCCTGGTGAATTATTCAGAGGGATTTCTATTAAGCACTTAGGGCGAGGAATAATGCATCTTGTTGTTTTCACTTGGCTGAGAGGGCGCCGAGGCCATCGCATAATCGCGCGAGCAATTCAGCGCCTCGTTTCGCATTACCTTGGCCCAGACATCGCTCTCTGCGGTAGGTGAACTATTGGAATACATTAAGTGACGACCAATAAATAGGCACTTGATGATACGGCGGCGATCACTCCGCTAGGCGTAATATTTCAGACTATCAACTAAAATGCGCATTGATTAACATTAAATAAGATAACTATCGAAATATTCTTCTACGACTATTAGTCATATTTGTAAATAGGACAATTCTAATAAGCCCGCTTGCGCCAAGCGTTTATTATTTCTTAATTGGAATACACCGTGCACAGATGAGAAAGAAAAAAAAAACAATTAAAAAGTCAACGTTGCCCCTTATTGTAATTAAAAACAGTATTAACTAAACGGACTGATAAATTAAAATTAATTAGATGTACATAATTAGGCCTACTTCATAACACCGCGTTCTCCTCGAGCAATTATCGATTATAAAACCCAGCAACACGCAGATATATATTTCATTACTAATTAAAAGTCTAATTAAATGCATTGGAGATGAAGAAACCGATTTCCCCACGCGGCAACCATGAAATAAATAACCGTTTCTTAACCGTATAATTATTTATTAAACAAATACTTAATTACAACAAATCGCAATAAGTTAACCGTATACATTATTAATTTGCTTTCTATACTTAGCTCTTTCTTTATGTTTAGTTTAGATAAGAATTACTGTATTTAAAATAACTATTTATCTTTCTTACGTAAAAGTATCGACGCTCCAAAAATGGATTTCACATATATTTTTTTTGTCCTGATGAAATCCTAAACGTACAAGTTTCAAAGGCGATTTAATAAGGAAATTTAATTCCGTTCATGGACTGTATTAAACTCGGTTTGTTAGCATTTAACGGATAATATGTAAAAAAAGGGACATGTGAGAGGATGATCGGTTCGGCGTAGTTAGCTAGTTTGTTTGCCACCTCTGTAACAATTCAAAGATTATTGCCCGGCATTGAAATTATTCATAAAAATTTGAATAAATCAAGCTTAATTTACCTACATATCGTATTACGTTCGTAATATCAAGCCGTTTGATCCGCTCTGGAGACGTCATAGCACAAAAACAGCTATTTAATTTTTGCCTAATTATGACGACAACACATTAAAAGTAACAAACAGGAATTTACGCAAACGAAAATTGCGTATTATAACTTCATTATTGTTAGAATTTTAAGAGTCGATGTTAATTTTAGTTAACGATTATATGTATGTAGGTTTAAATTCGCTTATCAGGGATTAGAACCCCGGACTAGAAACGAGGTAGAATTCTAAGTTACTAAGCTACGACGCCGTCAATAATGTAAATGTATTAAGTATATTTATTTAATAGACTTGCTATTCATTTAGGTATATTGGAGCCATAAAGTTGCTTCACTACTCAAACTGGATGCGGTCTCCGAGGTATAATAGAAGGACTATAAAGAGCGCTGTGCTTGCCGCTCGCAGTATTAAGAGATTAAGACCTATAAGAAAAGCCTCGTGGCTTTTTCATTTACATAGGCATAATGTAATCAATTGAAAAATATATTAAATAATCAAGTCAGTTCTATTATATAATCGTATAAAGATATTTTTAATAAAAAGTATCGTTGTGAAAGACGTTGAAAGTGTGACACGACTGATCAGTGTAAGAAATTAGGCTAACGATTGGTCTTTGTCGGCATCGAGTTGCGACTAACTGCAAATTGTATCTGTTTAATCCGAGATATCCGCCAGTGATGTTCAACTTTGTTAAATAAAGTCATTCATTTTAAAAACCGAAATGAACACAAGTTTTAATGCACTACCAAGTTCTATTATTACATGCAATTGACGTTCAAATTTTAATGCTTAACGCTTTGCATTATGAACGCAATTCACAATCGCACCGAGCCGCAAACGGTCGACACGATCCGGGATGTAGCCACGCTCACCTACATACATACGTGTCTCTATACAAATTCAGCAATACGCATACGCATCCCCGGTATCGATGCGCGCATTGTAGCACGATTACGTCCGATCAAAGGTTGAGAGCCTCTGCCGTGTACACGTACCGGTGTACTGGGGGAACGGGCGTAAGTTGTCGTAAAAAACGCAGACAAGCGCGATGCCGATTCACGCGCTACTGGTCCCGCCATCGGATGTTTGAATATTAATATCGTTGAATATAAATTGCTATCAATTACAGATTTACACGTACGTATGTATAAGAAGATATTATTAAGAGTACATCGCTGGAAGCGTAGGCACGCGTCACGCATGTTTCATGTGAATATAATGAAGAACGGAGAATAGTTTGCGGCGAATGTGGACAAGGAAGAAATTCCACCGGAACGACGCGTGGACGGGATTTATTGTGAAACAAAGCTTAGAGGTTCGAAGCCGAAAAAACAGCAGTTACGCTTAAATACATTGTAACACAGATTGCAAACACATTATTAAAACCTCACGATGGAAGGTACTACAATTTTAGGTGTTTTATTAATCTTATTCTTTTACTAACATTTAGTAGCCACTGCTCGCGGTGTAGCCGACGTAGATTTTAAACCCGTGGAGCTATCGAGTTTAAAAAATCCTATGTTTATTCCCAAGCTCAAACAAAGCACAGCAAATTTTATCACAAACAGCCAAACATGCACACCTTCACGTTTATAATATTAAAGTGCGATCAATTTGTATTATTGGGTTTTCCTTTGTTTGCATGAATTATTAAAAAACAGCGCGTTAGTAAGCAATTTCTTTGCGAAAACGTTTGAAACTTGCTCAATACCGTTTATCAATAATTGAAGACTGACTTCTATTGCTTAATATTTGTGAACGACTAATCAACCTGTAATCTAAAGTGATCTTTAAATGTTGCTGCAACGGTCATCTAAGCAAGGACGAAAGCTGCTAAATTTTTAAAACGTTTGCGACCTACAACCGCGTTAGTGCCGTCAGCGCTATATAATACTCAAGGGTTACTGAAACGAAGAAACGACGGTAAAGTCATTCTCGTTGTGCTTCGTGCTTTGATTAATCACGTTTATAATCCGCACAGTGGAACAAATGAACGTCTGTTATCGATGGGTCAGTACTTCTTCACTTTACGAGCGTCACTTCTGTTAGTTGACTTCGTGACGTAAAATGCTGTAATTATTACCTAATAACATTGAGTGAAAGATTAAATTTTACACGTAACAAATAGTATGGCTGCAATCTTTCGGGCGTCCGACTGTTGGGCACAAGTCTTCCTACAGTTGAGCGAGGCCTGGAGCATTTTGTTACGCTGCCCCGATGTAGATAGGTTGACAAGAAATAGTATACGGACATGTACCTAGTTTAAAAATTAATATCAAATAGTTACGCAAAACAAAAACATTAAAACAAGAAATATCGTAAAGGCGTAAGTGCTTTTCACGTCAAAAGCAAGCAAAGGATCGATGTGATTTTTTATATGTATTAGTTAAAAGACTAGAGAATGGCATAGGATACTTTTTCCGAGGAACAATATCTTATATATACAAAAAAAAAACAAGATTTAAACAAATAAGCGTAACGGTTGCAATAACGGTACGACGTGTAGAGAAAATAAATTATTTTGACCAAGCCGCCGGTAACAGCGAGTAATAATAATACCTATATGAATCAATTCTCGCAAGCGATACTGGTTTAATTTCGACACTGGTTGAAAATATTTCGATATAAATAATAACGAGCATACGGCACGCAGATCAGAATCGGTGGTACCCTAAATCGCCGGCTAGACGTATGTACGTACGTACTTACAAGCAGAGGTCGATCGTAACTGGTCCGCGGTCCGCTCCGGGCAGGTTTAACGGCCGGCCGCCCGCGCGTCTGGCCGTTCACCCGGGGCCCCCGGGCGGGTAACGAAACGCGCGCGAAAACACCGCGCCCGCGCCGCCACACGCCGACCGCCGCACGACACCGCGCGTGCATCCATCGATTAGATGTGCGAGCGTCGCGACACGGACCCAAAACAATAACAACACCTCGCGAAATCTTATCCGCGACAAGTTACCGTAAAGTTTCGTTGCCAATTGTAACGTTGCGACTACATATTATTTGAGCCAAATCCTTATCGTGATAAATAAAGCGAGAGGTAATAGCGTAAATTTTACAATACGACACGTCTTTCACGCAGGTACCATGTAGTACTAGAACATATCGCATGCTTAATGGAATACTGACTCATTAAGAAATAAGTTAAAATTTAGTTAGGTACAAACAGGCTTCTGTTAGCGTCATCTACCGTTTACCGTTTGAATTCGTTGAAATTACGATTTGTTGGCGCCCTAAGGATATA